>JBBPQT010000480.1:0-14916 GCA_038092715.1 Boletus smithii | reverse complement strand
CATTTAGCCAACCCGATGCGGATGATGACCATGTAAAATGTGATGGAGATGATGGGCGTGATCTGGCAGTCAGCGATATCATTTCAATGGAACGATTATCGTTAACGAGCGAGACATGATGCCCAGTGAAAACCGGTTATGCCCGACAGTGTCCGAGTATGTTCGTACCTGTTTTTTCTAGTTGAGTTTGAATATACATGTACGAACGGGCACGGGCAGACTTTGCTAATAAAATGGGCATTTAACGCATGTCGCGATCTAGCTATTTATGGTGTGATATGTTTTCAGGCGTCGAAGCCTAAGCCACATGATGACAACATATTGATATGTTTACATTTGATAAGGACAGAGATGGCACAATATGTTACTGTATGATTGTCATATTAATAGAATACATACACCGACATAAGAGCACAGACAATTTATTGCATTTCCGGAACATAGTAGCATACAGTAACATGACATAGCAGACAAGGGATATTATGATATTGCAGACGATAGCATAAGACAGCATATAACGAATACAGACAGGTGCAGTTGACAACAGAATACAGCATACCATGATATCGCAGACCATAGCATAAAACAGCAGGAAGGCAACAGAAATGGACGCAAACGATGTGATATGAACAGCAAGTGGTGATCAATGTCATGACATGACGAAAGGCAAATGGCATCATTGCAGGTGAAAAAAAGCATCAAACTTGATGTACACGGATTGAGGCGACATAGGACTGGGTAAGGGTGACCTGGAAGAGAGATTTAGTGTGATAAATCTAACAAATAGTATGCACATACCTTTCCACTATGCTGTAGGGGCTTTCTTGGCACTGCGAGGTTTCCGGGTACTTTGTTTACATTTCCCAGCTGTCTTGGATGCTGTAGCTGTAGGTATGTCTTTGTTGTTCGATATTGTACTGGCGTCCTTTGTGTTGTCGATCTCTTGCGTCGCTGTTGGCATGGAAGGAACAGCGTGACTCGGAATAATCCTGAGTTTGAGCCCAGATTTTGACAGCATAGCCCTTATGAATGTGTTAGTTTAATAATTTCAGACAATTATGTTCACTTACACTGGGTTTACGACAGTTGAAGATGCGGGAGCGATACTTGAAGGAACAGGAGCGACAGTTGGTAAAGATGGCAGAGGAACAACAGTTGGAGAAGACATAGGAGTGGCAGTCGGGATGACAGCAGGAATGCCAGCGGGAACAATGGCAGGGGTGACAGCAAGGATGACAGTGGGGCCAACAGCAGGAACGATAGTGGGGCCAACAGCAGGAATGACAGCGGGACTGACAGCAGGGCTGACAGCCACAGGAATGACAGTGGGGCCGACAGTGGGGCCGACAGCCACAGGAACAACAGCTGGAACAACAGCAGGAACAACAGCAGGGACGATAGTAGGAGCGGCAGTCAGGAAAGATGTGGAAGAGCCAGTTGAAGATGTCGGAGTGACAGCCGAAGATTGGAGAGGCCCATAAAGATTGTTATCATTGTATTGAAATTGATCTGGTGATTGACTGTGATCTAAAGTGAACTGAGTGTGACTGACACTGGCAGTGGAGGCATCGTCTTTCGCACTGCCAGTGGCCCAACTAGCGTCCACTGGCAAGTCAGTTGTATCAACTATATATGTGTTGTTAGAACATTGTAATGAAAGCGAAGAACACTTACCTTTTATTTTTTTCCTACCTCCTTCGGGCATTGACCGCTTCGTCTTTTGTTTTCCATTAGCAGTGGAGACCATCTTTTCGAAGTACAAGGTACCTCGAAGCAAAGGGACAGAGGATAAAAGTCTCAGGTAGGAAGGCTTACCTGGTTGTGATGAACGATAGGTTCAGAGCCTAAGAGTTTTCTCAGAGTGAGACTCAATGAGAGAGAAATCGAATGTTGGTATTCGAGATAAAGATTACATGCTGCTAGGATCTAATCTTTATACTCCTAAGATATAAGGTTCAATCTCCTATCAAACCATGTCTAGCTATAGGGCAGGTTACTCTAAGTATAGATAGCCAATAGCATAGTAAGATGCAATATGACGTCAGTATTGCACCATAGTGACATTATGGACAGTGTAAGCAATCTAGACTGTAGTCTAGACTCTAGATCACATGACCATGAGAGTAGCTTTGTCAGTCAATTACTTGACTGACATCCTGACTGACAATCCTAATGTCAGTTAGGTTTATTAGTCTTGTACCTAATGTCAGTACGATTAGTGTACCCATATGACTAGTGTCAGTACGGATAAGACTAATCACTAGGCTAATGTCAGTAAGGACATTACTAGTGAAGCTACATTCTCAACAAGGGGGACTCTCGGAGGATGAGGGCTTAAGAACAGCTATCGGCGAGTGCTAGGACTTACAAGAGAGCTTATGTAAGGGGATAACCAGTATGGGTAGCTATGGGCCGGGGCCACCAGGCAATCTTACTAAAATGAAAGGTCCAAAAAAAGACAGCAGTCACCATTTTCATGAGAAGCTGCTCATCCCCCTAGTCTCAAGCCATTATAGGAAATTCAGGTGAACATGGGAAGCAGATGCTTTTCTATAATGTCTGGGAACTTTTACCCACCAGCCCTTGGGTCATGTCACACTGTCATTACTAAGCTGCTTCAAACTTGCTGTAATCAATTATTATTAGATATTTATTTTTATATTATCGACTGATATGTTACTTAATACAGACTGTCCAATCAAAACCATTGACTACAATATTGACAACGATGACAATCTGTTTAACTTTGATGATCTGAGGTTGACCTGCTTACTGCACCTCACATACCCTTTAATATGAAAAATATACTCTAACTGATTGTTTGATTTAAAATTTTGTGTCCATAGTCCATACTAGACGTGTTTGTGTTATGTACTTGTGTTTGAGCAGTGTCCAAATAAGGGAACTCATGGCTAGCACTGAGCTGTAGCTTATAGTAGCAGTCTATTCCTACAGTGCCTGCAGTCGCCTCCTACAGCTTCATGCTTATGATGTTAGATTTGCATATTTATTCCTGCCATGTTTTTTTACCTGCCACACTTTTTGACATTAGGAAAACAGTGTAACACTGGCACTTGTTTACTTTGTTTCAAGATCACATTTTCAGGGATCAAAAAAAGTTTATATTGATACTACGAGCCAATGTGCAAGTGATCTTGAACACTAACTACTTAATGTCTTGTCATGTCGTCTGTGTGTATGACAACAACAAATCATTTTTATTCAATTGTCAGTGTTGGAATAGGGGTGAGGTGTGCATGTGAGTGACTGCAGCAGTGACACATCATTGCGTCAGAACAGATGGGGTGTGATCATGTCCTCGGTGTGTCTGAACAGGTGGGTATGGGTGGCGACAGTGTCCCGTCATCATTTGTGTCCCTTCATTGGATGTGACATTGGTGGGAAATGATGTGGTGGTGGGGGCAAAGGGACCTGGACAGATGACACATTTTCAAAGTACAACAGTACTCCGAAGTGAAGGGATAGAGAAAGAGTAGGGTCTCAGGTAGGAATACTTACCTGATAGTGCAATGAACTAGGTTCAGAGCCAAGCATTTCACAGAGTAAGACTCGATGAGAGAGAAATCAAATGTTGGTATTTGAGATGATACTACTAGATGTAAAACAACTAGAAGTGATAAGGGTGATGACCATGGGGCTTTGCCTTATATTGTGAATCGAAATCTAGTTCAAGCTCCTCTTGAACTATGAGCTATATATGCTATAGGTAATTCTATAGGAATATTCTATAGTACTTTAAATATCAGCCAATGCATCAGTAAATTAACACTGTGCTTAATCTGGCTTTATATGTCTTATTCTACTTGTCAAACTACAAATTATGTACAATAGTACCATACTGTGTTCCAAAAAATTGAATACCTCAACTATACTACATTGTAATGAAAAGAAAACTCCAATACAGATTTTTGAATGAGTTTGGTAGCTTGATAAGTAGCATAAGACACATAAAGCCGGATTAAGCACAGTGTTACTTTACTGATGTGGCATAAAGGACTGTAGTAAGACATGCTATGATGTCAGTATTGCACCATAGTGACATCATGTATAGTGTAAGCAATCTAGACCTGTAGTCTAGACTCTAGATCACATGGTCGTGAATCTTAGCATGTGACATGTCATATGATAGATCATGTGACTTAGTCTGTGAGTGATCATATGACTGACTTTGTAGTGTGATTATGTAATAGATCATGTGACTCACTTTGTAGAGAGATCATATGACTGATCACGTGACTTCATTTCTGAGAGTCACTTCATCTACAAGCTACATTCTCAACACACATTGTATCCCATCATTGTGTCCCGTGATCATCACGTTGTTTCATTATGGGGACACAACATGGTGGTTTGGGCAAAGGGACTGGGACTGGGTCCTTGATATACAATGTGTTGTGGTGGTAAGGGGACAACATGATGGCTGGGGCAACAGACTGGAACAGAGGATGCGGAGTCATGTCCTGTCCATGTCATCATCTTTGTGATGGTGGTGGGGGTGAGGGAGCCAGGATGGTGATGGGACAGGTGACGACGATGTGTCATTGTTGTCTGTGTGGTGGGGCATCATAGGGAGTGAGGGGACTGTGACGGTGAAGGGATGGGTGGTGGGGATGATGACATGATGACAATCTGTGATGATGGAATTTTTTTTCAAAGTCTGACCAACTTCACACTCACCACATCCCCATAGGTCCCCACCCATCATTCAAGCGCTCAGCACTCAACGTCCCCATCCACTCATTCAGATGTCAGATACAACAATAAAGCATTGCCGACATCACCCCATCCATTTGGAAATGCCCACCTGTTCACCCCATTGTTGCATTACATGTTGAGCGGGTAAATGCTGCAACCACTAGGGTGTGCACTTTGAGAGGGGCCATCAACTAACCTGGTAGGGTTTTGTGTGGGTTAAAACTCTTCTGTTGTTTCTATCTACTGACACTGTATATATATCGGATAAAAGTGGAGATAGAAGGTATTGTGTATGTGTGAATGGCCTTTAGGCCTAGAGCCGCATCAAGATCTAATCTAAGTATAAGTAGATAAGATATAACCATAGGGGTTATATGCGCTATACAATACAGTATTTCAACACTCCCCCTCGCTAAATGCCTGGTAAGACATGTAAGGGAATAATGCACTAAAAGCTGCAAGGGTTATGTGAATCTTACAGATCTGAATAGGTAATACTACTTTACTTGTAGAATGACAAACCTAATTGTGCATGGAACTTGTTGAACTTAATATGGCCGAGGTTCTTTGTGAACATATTGGCAGGGTTGTCATTGTCTTCTTAAAGAATAGGCTGATCTTCCCATCAGCTATGATCTCTCAGATGTAGTGATAGCAGATGTCAATGTATTTGCTCTACTTCTTGGTAATCGGGTTTGATGCCATAAAGATGGAACCCTGATTATCACCGCATATGGGGATCAATGGCATGTTATACCCAAGTTCAATGAGTAGGGTGTGAATCCAGATTGCTTGGTGGCTGCAATCAGAGAGCGCCATGTATTCAGCTTCTGTACTAGACAGAGCAACAGATTTCTGCGCATGGGAACTCCATGAGAATATTCCTCTAGATAATTTAAAGAAGTATCTGGTCTGAGACCGGCGCGTGGAGGGTTCGGATGCCCAATCGGAATCAGTACAAGCCATAATTCCATGGCCAGAGGATCCATCAAAATCAAGGGAGTAGATTCTAGTCCCGAGCAAGTAGTGGCAGATATAGAGCACTTTGCTAAGATGATCTGGGGTAGGATTGGCTGATAGCTGGCAGGTAAGGGTGTAGGTGCCATTTTGGCATTTGTCATGCCGCATCTTTCAATAACCTTATCAAGGTAGGCGCATTGATCTAAACAGATCTTGCGGCCTTTTCTTCAAATGCGCATGCGGAGAAACTCTCTGGCTTCTCCTAAATCTCTACATTCCCATTTCTGCATAAAGTGGGCTTTTGTTACGAAACACCCCTATCCTTACCATACATTTACTTTTCATCCACACCTATGCTTACATGTGATCGTGGGAACTGGCACATGGCCTATCACATGACCGGACCATTCCCAAACATGTGGCTTTCATCTCCACTTCTTCTTAAACTTCTTTCTCCCAGCATCATGAGAACTCTCTCACTGATGCTTCTTCACTCTATCCTTGTATAGAATATCCTCTCACACACAGCATGGTCTGTGCGTGCGCATGTACAGTATATAAAGTAGGACTGAGGTGACTACATCCCTCAGTCTAATCCACTTGTTTTCCCTCTCCCCACAAGGAGGCCGAATTCTAAGGATCCCACTCACTGTTCTCCTTATCCCATCCCCCTCGTCCTGCAGAACACTCATTAACCACATCGTGTCCTGAGCCTCATTTGTCGTCATCCAACCGTAGTGGGCTTCAGCTGTATATGTTTCCCTTTAGGGGTTAGTTGCAGTGTTAGCCAGATCCATTCAGATTGTAACACTTGGATTAGACTTATTGTCGCTACTGTTGGAAACTAACCCAGACTTGGAGCTGTCTATGCTCTTGAGAACAGCACTCAGCCCACGCTAGTTATATACACTCGTTCGGCATCCTAAATAAGAATAACGTTGCTATCCCCCATAGTGCACTAGGGGCAGTTCTGTATGCTTGTCGACACAGCGTATAGGGATATATGATACATCTGATCCCTAGGTTCATGTGATTACCTGTAACGTCATGTGCTTTCACCTGCAGCATTTCCCATACATAGCAACCTTCTTTAGACCCGCACTTTTAGGGTCTTGGCTGACACCAAGACTTTTTATGTATTACTACCCTGCTGTTCTCACACCCAAAGTTAAGGGTTCTACCTACTTGTTTATGATATATTGCTAAAGAAGATATCGGTACCACACACGTTCGAAGAAATACTACCTCAGAAAAATTATCAATTGGCTCCCCAGAAAGTGGTTGGAAGATACCGCTTAGTAAGGACCTAGCAAGATGACGACAATGGAAGATTTAGCAGCGCGGACTGCCAATATGATGTTAGAAAATAAAAGCAGCATTACCAAGAAAATTCCTGATCCAGGCAACTGGGACGGAGACAAGACCAAATAGAGGTTCTGGTGGATCAAGATTCGCCTTTGGGTTTCAGCACAGACATGGAAATTGGACAAGATCTGCAGCGTGGCAGTCCTCTCACGCCTCGAGGACAAAGCTGAAGGCTTCGCCCAGCTAACCATGGAAAAGTACCTAGAAAGAGAAACCACTAGGGAAAAATATGAACATGGTATCTGGAACAATCTTGGGGAAAAATGCTGGCCCACATAGAACCAGCTCTAGGACAAAATAAAAGACTATTTCTGCATCAATACATTGGTGCATGAAAGTTACAAGAAGCTCACAGCATTATGGCAAGCTGGTACCTCCATTGACCTTTTCCTGCAAAAATTCGAAGTCCTGGAAAAGGAAAGCGAGATAGAGTCCCACATCAGGAAAAAAGGTTCTATGCTATTGTGCTATATTGTTTGGGTAGCAATGTCAGGTTCCCTCAAGTACATAGCCCATATAGTTAACCTACTTACAATATATTACAATATATTACAACATTGTTCCTGGCTTATGTAACTCCACCATTCTACATGTCAACATTACTCACTGTAGTTCATTGTAGCACATGTTGCAATTCACAATTTTGCTACATATCAGCCATATTCTGTGGTAGGCATCACTCAAAAACATATTATATAGCAATATAGTTGAGACATCATTGGTACTGTACACTAACAATCTAGGGAACACTGACCTTCTCATCACATCCACCCAGTCCTGGGGCTGGTGGACAACATTATCATCAAACAGGCTGGGAGGAGTGGTGGGTTAACAGGTTGAACTGTCGACATGTCAGTACTTAGCTTTTTTGTTGAGGGAGGCAGGGGTCAGATGCGAACCAGTTGAGAAAAGTGCACAAATGGGTGTAGTCCGTATCTTGAATGAGTGGTGCACGCGTTGAAAGGTTGTGGTCGTGCAATTACCAAATAAGGCAAGTCGTGCCTCGGGTGTGTGCTCTTGCTATCTCTTCGCACCCGGTCGACTTCAATCGGCTCCTGTGCAATCACATTTGCGTTTTGCGCCTCAATGTTGCTCCCCCACCTTCTCCAGTCCATATACAAGGTGTCTGCACGATCCGACGCATCCAATATCGCTTTGATGCGACCGTTTCAGAAGGTACACGGTTTGCCTCATATTCGCTCTTCTGACATTTCTAGAATCCGATTTGAGTCGTCCTTGATGACACAGTGGGTTCGGGTAGTCCATAGGTCGCTTGGGATGCTTGTTAGGTGTTGTAGGTGGCACAGGTACGTTGCTAATTGCGCGCTTGTACCGTTTAAATTGACTTGCTTCTTCTTCAGCTAGCAGTCTCGTTTCAACTCATTTTGAGCCGAAACGTGCACTTCTCGTTGCATCGTCCATCCCGCACCCTTCACCATCATATCCGATGTCATCCGCATCGATCCAGCCCAGCGCTTTGTCCGCAACGTCACCTGGCGCCTCCAACTCGCCTATCTGACCCCCTAGGCCAATATCTGGATTTGACGGGTCCATATCATCGCCAAATTGATTCGCAACATCTCCAAAGTGTTCCTCATCACTCCCATGGGCTCCTGAGATGGTCTCCTCGGTGCGCTTCTTGGTCTCGGGCGCGCATTCATCCCGAATCCCCTCTGGTGAGTACTTTTCATCTTTCTGCTCCAATTGTTCTTGGGCACATTCTAATGCGTTCAACGGCTTCTCTAGCACATTCCCAGCATCTTCATCATGCTTGGATGCTCCCGAGACGTCCGTTTCATATCTGGTAGAGGGAGTGGGTTACATACCATTTTTTATCCGAGCATTGGGACGTGTGTGCGGCAGTGGGTTGAGCAGGTCAGTAATATTGCAGGTGGTGGTGAATCACAAACCTACCAGATGCAAGTGAGGCCATGGCCTGTCCCAGGGAAGACTGAGGATCACAAGCAACTCCCTTGCTGCCTGTCCAAACATAAGCAACACTGTTGATCGACGGTGACAGGGTGAGAGCCACATGTGGGCATGTTGGGGAACAGCTGAGGGTGTGCAGGATGCTACCTTGTCCGCACACGAGACAAGGCAAAGTGATGGCGACACAAGGGTGGGGCGAGACAGCGAGAGAATGCAGGCATGGCGCCTTGTCCTTGCATGAGATGAGTAAGGCAAGGCAATGGCTGGGTACTAACTAGACAAGGTGGTGGGGGAATAGGTTACATACCTTTTTTAATCCAACTGTTGGGATGTGTGCCTGGTAGTATGGGTTGAGCGGGTCATGCGCAATACTGCAGGTGGTGGTTGGAGTTGCACTTGCATTGTGTGGAACACACTTGTGACCTGTGACCAACCCTGCGCCCACCTGACACAGCCGGTACCAACAAGACCACCACATCCCTCACACACCCACCCCAATGATGATGATCGATGACATGCCCATGATGACACCACAACCTTCTTCTCTCCTCCCTTCTCCTCTCCTCCAATGCAGAGACGGTTCCCACCACCCCAGACACGCCACCAAACACAGGAGCTCCACAAGGCAGGAACCCTTGGTCACCCGGTGATCAATCAATCAATATTGAGCTTCCCCATTGATCATCAACATCTGTCTCTGTGTCCAACACCATGTATGTCCACTCTCTCCCTCCCCCAATATCTATTCCTGCCACATTCCCGCGACCACAAAATGTTGTGTGGCGTCTCAACCAGCTGCTTGTGACTCTCCTACCCTGCTCCGTCTGCATGCGCACCCAGATCCACCATGTCTGTGCCTGCGGTTGCAGCTCTCCATGTTCCTCTCTGCACTCTACCTAGCAGTATTGTACCCTGTATTTCCGTAGCCTACATAGTAATTTAGCGATGTTGTAATGCGATACGGTCAAGCATCACATCACACCATAGGAACATGTTGGTTGTCATTAAGGGACCATTGCCGACATATTACTATATTGACTACATAATGGTAGTAAGGAACTTGTAGTACTACATTCTACAATGGCAAATTACCTTTTTTCCTGATGCAGGAGATAATAGAGCTGCTCAAAAAGGCAATTGACTATCAGATCTATTACCAAATCCAAATCAACAAACCAACAGCCGAAATGGATGTTGATTTATTCAAAGCTGCTATCCGGGTATATGGAAAAGCTTTTGAAAAGATAGCCATCGAAAGAGGAGCTCCCACATGGCAGGCTGCACCAGCACCACCCCGCGGACCTCCCCACCCATATTATCCCCCTCCACAACGTCCACCATACCCACCACCACACCGTTTCACATCCACCAGTACACAACCCAGCAGAGGAGCCCCGATGGAGATCGGTGTGCAGCAAGTGTTCCCTCCTAGGCAGGAAACAAGAACCTGCTTTGGTTGTAACAAACAAGGGCACATTTGGCCTGACTGCAACACCAACCCCCCCAAAAGGGTAGAGCGCACATTCCTGCCTCAATCGAGGCAACAATATTCATTCGACCCTGCAACCGGCTATTGGCAAGCCAAGGAGAGTGCTCCCTATGAGACCCAGGTATATTCATACTCCGCTCGACCTCTCCCCATGCCACCTACAACCTTACCCTCTGTGGCTCAGGCAGCCCAACAGAGTGTGGGAACGTCATATGTGTCGGCAGAAGCCAAAGCCTACTATTGTGACAAATTTGAAGTCGAAGTGCGCTACAGGGCAGCAGAGGCTTTAAAAGGACACAGTTTGTAAGGGAAGAGGGTCCTTGCGAACAAAATTCTACTTTAGGCATTCATACAATAGCCACAGACGATAGCATGATACTCTACGCAAAGGACGAGAATGGCTTAGTAGAATGTACAGATGATGATTTTCCTGTTGCCACCATGTCTCATGTAATACATAATATATGTGACAATTCTGAGAGAGCAACCCATCCAGGTGTGGCGCCGGAATCAAAAAATAGCGTGCTTAATTCTCTCATAAGGCAACAAAAATCCTCTTCTCATTGTAAACCCCTCACTTCTTTTTGTAGAACTTCAACTTTGGACTTTGGTAATGAGATGTCCCTTGATGTCAGCATCATGAATCATCAAGCCATGGGCTGGCGATCACATATGCTTAAGGTGTTATTGGACTCAGGGGCATCTCACACCTTTATTGACAAGGACTATGCACACTGGCATGGTATTCTGGTTTATCTAATCCCCAAACCTATATCTGTAAAAAACGCAGATGGCTCTGACAGAGCTATTGGCCAAATTACCCATGCTGTCACTATAATTGTTATGATAGCAGATCATTCTGAAGTGATAGATGCTTACGTTTCCCACATCGGATCTCACCAAATGATCATTGGTTATGATTGGTTATACCAACATAATCCCAAAATTGATTGGGTAGCCAAAAAGATTTCTTTTCCATCATGTACACAATTTTGTAAAATTATGGGAGATGGACCCTATCAGCAACAACTCCCGTTTCATGTAAACATAGCGCATTGGGCGATAGAGGAAGGATTGGCAGAAAAGGTGCCAGCAGCATATCACGACTTCTTAGATGTATTTTCCGAGAAAGAAGCAGAATGGCTCCCATTGTGAAAGCCATGGGATCACGCCATAGATCTCAAACCCGATTTCATACCAAAAAAGGGTAGAGTAATTCCGCTTTCTAACTCCGAAATGGACGAAGTCCATATGTTCATAGAAAAAGAAGTCGCAAAAGGATATCTCTGCCCTTCCAAATCACCTCAGACCTCCCCAGTGTTCTTTATTCCTAAAAAAACGGAAAAAAGAGATTAGTAATGGACTACAGATATTTAAACAAGGGTACCATTAAAAATGTGTACCCGCTACCCCTGATCTCCTCCCTTATAGATTGGTTAACAGATGCCGACATGTTCACCACCCTAGATCTTCGATGGGGTTACAACAATGTTTGGATCAACGAAGGCGACGAATGGAAAGCAGCTTTCGTCACACCTATTAGAGCCTATGAGCCCACGGTCATGTATTTCGGCATGACTAATTCCCCTCCTACCTTTCAACAGATGATGAACGACATCTTCAATGGGCACTATGCCATTGTTCTGCAATATTTGAACGATCTTAGCATCTTTACAAGCAAGAAGACCAAAAGCAAACATGAAGAAGTCATCAAAGAAATTCTTTAGCTATTATGTGAAAATGATCTTTACGCAAAGCCGGAGAAGTGCTTCTTTTCCAAAGAAAAGGTAGATTTCCTGGAAATGGTAATCTCTAAAGACCATGTTGAGATGCAGCCCTCCAAAGTGGCTGGGGTCCTAGAATGGCCCAAACTGACTAAACTAAAAGATGTTCAGGGCTTTCTTGGCTTATGTAATTATTATAGGCGATTCATAGAAGGCTTCACCACTCTCGCACGACCTCTGAACGATCTTACCAAAAAAGCTGTTCCTTTCACGTGGGGACCCACACAGCAACATGTGTTTGACACACTAAAGGGTAAATTCCGAGAGACACCCCTGTTAGCATATCCAAAAGGGAATCAAGAGATGTGTCTGGAAACAGATGCCTCAGATATTGCTACAGGGGCAGTCCTCTCGGTAAAATGCAAAGACGGACATTGGCGGCCTTGTGCCTTTTCTTCTCACTCTTTCAACTCCGCTGAGTGGAACTACCCAATTTACAATAAAGAACTTCTTGCAGTGATTAGGGCTCTAAACGAGTACTGACATTACCTTTTAGGTCGAGATCACTTTGAAATCTGGACCAACCATAAAAATCTGGAATATTGGAAGAAACCCCAAACTCTATTGGGCCGACAAGTGCGTTGGCATGTGGTCTTACAAGAGTTTAATTATAACATGGTTTACAAACCTGGATCCACCAATGGCCATGCAGACACACTCTCATGACAGCCCAATCATGGAGATGTGGTTACAGATCATAATGCCAACATCACCATTCTCCCACCAGACCTTTTCATCAACCAAATTTCTATTTCCTCTACCTTCTACGAAAAAATAAAAAACAAGACACAAAAAATTAGCTTAGAACCTTTTTTGGACTTTATGTATGATACACAAGAAAAAGTTTTTAAAAATACCAAAAACAAAGTCTTTATACCCAAACCCCTACAAATAGAACTTTTTTCAAAGTACAAAGTACCTTGAAGTGAAGGGACAGAGGATAAAAGTCTCAGGTAGGAAGGCTTACCTGGTTGTGATGAACGATAGGTTCAGAGCCTAAGAGTTTTCTCAGAGTGAGACTCAATGAGAGAGAAATCGAATGTTGGTATTCGACATAAAGATTACATGCTGCTAGGATCTAATCTTTATACTCCTAAGATATAAGGTTTGATCTCCTATCGAACCATCTCTAACTATAGGGTAGGTGTTACGAAACGCCCCTTTTCTACACCATACTTTACACTTTTCTTCACACCTATGGTTGCACATGATCGTGGGAACTGGCACGTGACCTATCACGTGACCGGACTGTTCCCGAACACGAGGCTTTCATCTCCGCCCCTTCCCTACTTCTTTCTCCCAGCATCATGGGAACTTTCCCACTAATGCTTCTTCACCTTATCCTTGTATAGTAGTTCCTCTCACACACCGCATGGTCCGTGCGCCAACCTGTAAATGTATATAAAGTAGGACTGAGGCGACTACATCCCTCAGTCTAATCCATTTGTTCTCCCTGCCCCCACACGGGTACCAAGTTCTAAGGCTTCCACTCAACTTCCGACTTCAACCCATTCCCCTCGTCCTGCAGGACAATCATTAACCTATTGAGTCCCATTTGGTATTTGCGAGACTATCCTACCTGTGGGCTTCAGCGCAGACGTTTCCCTTTTGAGGGTTAGTTGCATGTTAGCTAGATCCCTCGGATCATAACAGTAGGTTAATCTAAGTATAGATAGCCAATAGTATAGTAAGATGCAATATGACGTCAGTATTGCGCCATAGTGACATTATGGATAGTGTAAGCACTCTAGACTTTAGATCACATGGTCATGATTTATATCATGTGATGAGTCACTATATGAGTCACACATGAGTCATGCCTATTAGGATAATAATCCTAATGAATGAGTCACACCTAATGAGTCACACCTAATACCATTAGGGTAACTTGGCTAGTGACATTGCATTCTCAACACTTTTTACGCTTACACATGATTCTCCCACAGCTGGTCACACGGGTCATACCCAAACCATGCATTTAATCTCTCGATATTACACGTGGCCAGGAGTCACAAAAGATACCAAACATTATGTTGATAGCTGTCAAGTGTGCGCCCTCACGAAGGGTAAGACAAAAGCACTGGCAGGCAAACTTCTTCCTCTTCCCACCCCTTGTCATCCATGGGAAGACCTTTCAGTTGATTTCATTACTGGACTACCACCTTCTTCTCAGGGCTTTAATGCCCTCACGGTTATTGTTGACCACTTCTCAAAAGAAGTAGTTTTCGTGCTGTGTTTTGATACAGTTTCCTCTTCAGACTTAGCTGTTATTTTCAGGGACAATGTTTGGTGCATACATGGACTCCCCTCCACTATCGTTTCAGATCAAGGACCACAATTTGTTTCAGACTTCACCAAAGAGTTATGCAAAGGGTTGGGCATTTCCCAAAAAATATCCATGGCTTATCATCTCCAAACGGATGGTCAGACGGAGTGTGTTAACCGAGATCTGGAATAGTATCTCCACACTTACATCATGACAAAGCAGGAGCAGTGGGTTAATTGGATAAAATTAGCGCAGTTTCAACATAACAACTCTCTCACGTCGGCTACCAGCACCACCCCGTTCTCTGTCACACATAACTATCAACCATGTGTCAGATTTGAAGGGAAAGCCAAGGGGCCTGGGGGGTCATTTTTGGAAGAAACAGGTTGCGCCCACTCTGAAATCGA
>JBBPQT010000479.1:0-14943 GCA_038092715.1 Boletus smithii | reverse complement strand
GATTCGACGTTGTTGGCAGATCGATGCCGACCATTTGTTTAGTCACGTAATGCGCCCCATACACCTACCAAGGTACGTTATCGGATTGGGCGCTCCATGGTCCAGGTATACTCATCCCCGATCCGTGAATCAGCTCGAAATCACCGTTGAGAAAACGGTCGAGTTTGACGGCGACGAGCCCTCTTCATTACAGAGCTTCAAGCGCGTGTCGATCATTGAACCCCACGCTAAATGATCCGCATGCGCGTCATTCCAACTCTGTCTTCGCACCATATTCCGTCACCTTCGTGTAGTTTGTTTTAGGGATGCCATCTATCTTCGTACTGTCACACGATCGCATTTTCTTGTATCCTGCATCTTTCACGTTTTATATCATATTATATATGCCCGACCAGCCTTTCGTGATATCTTACCCCCCTCGTCTCGTCGCATTTGTTTTTGATCTCTGAATGGTCGTCGTTCCCTCCCTTATGTCTTTTCTTTATTTCTTTCATTGTTGGTTAGATCGGTTGACTGGCACATAGGGACCCTCTTTTATCTTGGCCCATTGTTGCCTGGTGCTCCAAGCTCAAGCATAGCCTTAGCCTGGTTTTGGTTTTGGACGCACCTATGCTGATAGTCTGTACGTATGACACCGGATTCTTTTTTTCATTTGACGTGTGTATGATCACAAAACACAGCAATGATTGACTATGTAATGATTGGACGACTGCGGCGAGAGTTGGGTGTATGAGCAGCATGCTCCTGATTCGATTCTCCTTTGAAGGATAAAGAATGGACTATGAGGGACACTATACTGACTGTTTTGCATAGAAGGTAACGGATGTGCTGGACGGTGGACACGGTGGAACATGGTGGATTAAGGAATGTGAAACGCATCAGGCCTTCAGGCCCAGGAGTAAACGTTTGGACGGCCCGCGATTGCCCACGATGACTCATAATTGGGAAAGGCAACGAAAGCGCTATCAACGCGCTACTCACCAAGAGCAAGAAATAACAAGATATAAGTAGAGTATTTTAACTACTTTTAGGATAGGCTAGCAGTTGGTCATGTCGAGAATAAATATCAACAATTCATTTCGTTATCACCTGTTTCATCTATCTCCCAATTTGAGTCGTCATCAAGACCACCCTGGTCCCTCCCGCTGGAAGGAACTGCTGGGGTGACGGGTCACATCCACGGCATCTGCGGGCATCGCTTCTCCTCGTAGATACGTCTTACAGCCTCTTTTAAGACTTCTCCTCTTTTCGGGATGGCAAATCCCTCGCTCTCGGGACTTTCACATCGAAAACACGATGCCAACGAATCTGGAGGTCGATCTTGGGGACGTGCAGGTTATCCAGATCGGCCATGTCCAAGACGGGGGTGAATTCCTGCATCAGGTTTCTTCTTCTTCGGCGCCATTTGGCCATATGCAACCTGCGCAAGACGACGCTTCTTTTCGGCACCATTTGCACTGTCGATTCGAGCTCGTTTCCGCAAGTAAGTATTTTCGTGAATTTCGAGTGAGAAACCGCTTGATGTAGGATCCTTCACCTTGGCGACGAGCATGGACATGTGCTATATGGCCTTTCTGTGCTTTTGATCGCTTTTTTGATGGTTGCCAGCGATCGCGTGGGCGGTATCGGAAGGGCATGGGTTTTAGTGGCACCGTCGAGTCTGTCTTGAGCGTTACGTCGTGCTGATTATTGCTTACCTAACACATTTTATGCCTGAAGACCATCAAGGGCACAAATCACCCGCTGGAGGGTTATCAACCTAGTTTATGCGTTACGGCTACTTGGCTTGGTGAACGAAGAGAAAGGTCTGAACTGAGAGAGAGAATGTGGCTGTCGAGGGAGCGCGCGCTGTGTGGGCGGGCTTGGCGCCGAAACAGCCGAGGCTCGAACTGATCGGCGGCAGGTGCCGAGTGAGGCAGCCTCCGACGGACAAAATGAAACAAATATCTTGTACGAAGCCTGTGAATGGGAGTGGAGGGTGGGCGCAAAAAAGGAGTGTATCAAGCCTTGACTATGCTATTGACAGAGAGCGACTAGCGCCGGTGCAGACGGTACTACGAAGGGGAAAGTAAGCCACTCCGCTTCTCACGCGTAGACTAAATCCTACGCTTGCCTCATGCCTCGGCTATAGGGCGTAGGTCGCCGGCCCATCTGGTGAGTAGTATCAACCAGTCTTTGTAACTCGTTTTCCCCTCTCCACAGTTCTCAACTTTTCAGGTGCGGTTTCCAGTCGTGCTTCTTTCAAACCCCGCCCGCTCCGCACCGAACGGCTGGATCCGAGATTATCGCAGACAACCGTGACACTACTTGTACTTGTCAGACCGTATGAGCGCCGTGACGATGTATCATGACCAGCGTCACATTTTGACATTGATACACAACGACCGTCATTGATTCTCAGTTCTTTTGACAGTCATCGCGAAGGAATCAGCCATTGATTGATCTAAAGTTTCTTTTTGCAGTGCTGTCTACTACTACGGGAACTAGTACACCAATTGGGTGATATATGCACTACGCTAAGTTGCGGTATTCATCCAGCCCTGTCCCTTTGCACTGAGCAAGTCTCCCGCACACCCCACACGAAAATGTGATTATTTTAGGACATGTTCAACGGCATGCAGGACACCAATTGCACACACCGACGCTACGCTACCACTACTACATCCGTGAGCAACACAGCCAATGATTGCGTTTCATCAAAGAATCGGGACGTATGTCCTAGGTTAAGTATAGTAGTCAGGAAACAGACATACCGAGCGTCAAGTTCCGCATAAGACGTTGGCATTCCCTCTCCCCCCTCTGTCCTCCATCACCTGGCGTTTTTCCTTTTCGTTCATTCTCCTCACCCTCGCACCCAAGTGTCCTCCATCGTCATTCCTGCCTGGTGTTCTTCCTTTCCTCTCATTACAGAGTCGCTGCTGATATGACATTCTTCATCGATGCGACTTTCGGTGCCATGCTGCTTGGCGGGTTCTGTGCCGCAGCGTGAGTACCCATTCTCGCTGCCATATCAATTGACGTCAAACCTCTGTTCCGACTCTAGCCTGTCGGGAGGAGTCGTCGCGCAGACTTTCCTCTATGCAAATCTCTTCCCTCAAGATTCCGCGATGCTCAAAGCAACAGTGAGTTGCTCTTAATGGTCTGCCTAACGCCGTGGCCTCACACCGTAATTAGGTTGCGGCGGTGTGGTAGGTTCCTATCGCTGCACACTCGCTGTGTTTGCCAATGCTTAATTTTCTTCCGTCAGGACGCTCGACACCATACACAGCATATTGATCTACGCATCAATCTGGATTTATTTAATCACGAATTACGGTGATGAAGACGCGATAGACAGGATCCCAATGTACGTTTGCGATGTTGTGCCATTCTACTCCATGACTCATGAAACGAACATTGTTTAGCCCACTAGCGGTATGTGCACTCTGATCTTTCTGACGTTGCTCGTTTAATTTTCATGTCGCAGTTGACGGTCATAACTACCGTGAGAGTGACCCTCTATTCTCTTTCGAAATGACCTCAATGCTGCGGCCCACTGGCAGGCAATTGTGACGTTCATTGTGCACTGGTATCGTCTTTCCACAGATTGGCACCCCGGTTAGTTTGCTGACCCCGTTACACAGTTTTTTTTCATATCGCATCCACAAACGTGAGTAGCATACGACCAACCTGAACAAAAAGCTACATTTTCCTAGTGAGTCGACAGCGATGGCGATTTTCGGCGTTCATTGTAAGTGCTTACTTCACTTAAAATTGGCACCCGGTGCCCGCTGACCGAAAGTCTCATCAAAGGTGGTGTTAACAGCCTTTCGTCTGTGTAAGTACACGTGATTCCTTTCCACTGGCATCAACACATGAATGACCCGGATGAGTCAGGTTGTGCGGCAGGTAAATGAAATCGGATCATAAACCGCTAAATGTCCCTTAAATCCGTTTATTCCCAACTTTCAGTTTCAACAATCGAAATGTAAAGCATATCCTTGCCCGGCAGACCATCGCCTTGACCCCAATATACTAGGATACACATGAAAACCTATACGGCATTCAAGGCAAAATACAGAGTGAGTTTCGCGAGCATGTATCGAGTATTCTCAGTCTCACCATCTTGTTCTCGCAATAGTGGATCTTCACGCTTGGCCTCGCGATGTCATCCCTAGTAGATATTCTGATCACTGGGTTCATGACATATTCGCTGCATGCTTTGCAGAGCGAAAAGAGGGGGTCGACGAGGTATGCATTCAGTATCTCCTGAGACCTTGTCCGCCGGTGCTAACCTCCTACAGCCTGGATCGCATCATTGGTGCGGTAGTCGTGTACACCTTTGAGACTAATCTGTTGACAAGGTTAGTCGATTTATGCGATGTTTCCCCTTGCTACAACCTTTTTCCAAGTGCTGCGACGATCGTATCGATGATCTGCGTAAGTACTAACCCATGTGCATTTCTGACGTTCCGTTCTGAGCGTCGTCCAAGTGGCTCACGATGCCGACCAATCTCATCTTTCTGGGACTCCATTTCCTTATCAGCAAATGTGCGTGGTTATTTTGTTCTTCTCGATCACTGCTCCTTTGCTGATTACTCCGTCTCTACAGTGTATGCAAACTCGTTGCTTGCCACGTAAGTTTTCGGATCTGCTCGTCATGTCATGACGCATCACCAATGACCCACCAGGTTGAACACACGTAAACAACTCCAACAACAACGACAACGTGACAATCACCTCTCTGTGGAGTTTCCTGCAGGGCCACCTCGATTCACTACTATACCGTGGAGATTGTTTTTGGTGAGTCGATTCGACATTGCTAGCATATGATTGATTCCGACCGCTTGTTTACTAGTCGCGCAATGAGCCCCCTACATCTACCAAGGTGCGTTATCTGATTAGCCGCATTTTTCTCTTCCAGTCTATTTATTCTCGATCCGTGAACCAGGTCGAAATTACAATTCAGAAGACGGTCGAGCATAGAAGTGACGAGCCCTCACTCTGACAGAGAGCTGCAAGCACACGATGTATTCAACCGCCCCTCGAATGATCAATGCGCGCATCATCCTTCGCATCATATTCTGTCTCTTCCATGGTTTGAAGAATGTATTATCGACATATTGTCTCGTCGCTTTTCCTCGCACCTGCATCCGATACGTTGTACATCACATCATGATGCCAGTATATCACAGTGATATAGCTCTTGCACCGATGTGTGCACCCGCATCAGCCTTTCGTCGTCTCCCTGTCTCGAGTTTCTCAATGAACCGTATGATATCGTATTAGCTACTTTCTTTTCGATGTAAGCATAATTGGTGGCAGTTCACAGTTAACGATTTTCGATGTATGTACTATGCGAAAATGAGTAGAAGTTCTCCATGGAAAAGGTCATCCACTGATCCAAACGACTGTCTTGTGAAGGGCTATGTAGCTGGTACAATGCTGCAATTATGACACACGATCTTTCTCTTTGCGGATACCACCAAGTCCAAGCATCAGAAGATCGACGGAGACCCCAACGAAAGGCTCTGCATAACCAAGCTACTCTTGCTCAGCAATGCGTGTATTATCGTTCATAGCCTGACGTCAAGCCCGTCCAAACGGGCACTCTGAATCAAGCCAGCCTGGTGCACCTGTAGTTACGGTACACAATTGATCATCGTTTGAGGTTCGTGATAAGTATCTCGAGAGGGGATCCCGTGCTAGGCATCGATGTTTGCGGAGTGGACCTGAGGGAGACAACCATGCACGTAGATGCACTGGTGTTAAACTGTAAGGATCGAGGAAGACTTTGCGTTGATTTTCGATCGCCAACATGGACGTGACGTCGCCACCCGTCCTTTCCGACCCACGAGTTATCGCTGGCTTTATACCGTGCACTGGGCGTATAACTCTTGGAGGCTGCAGGCCACAGGATAGCGAGAGGTCAGTTTAGAGTTGCGAGGAATCAAGCCACATTGAAGTTCGGAACAGCATGTCTGTCACTACATACCTGTATATAAGAAGTGATTATTTTTATAGCTGAAGGAGCCGCCCGGGGACACTAGTGAACGTTGGAAGGGGAACATTGAACCATTAGTAGTACGTCGGTCCAATGATCAATTGGGTATCCTCCTTCCCGGGTGCGGATACAAAGCACTCGTCAATGTTGACTGGTTGTCCCACCAGTGGACGAAATGAGAGTATCGTCCCATCATTGGCGATGCGTGCATGTGTACATATGCAGTTACGATGGTCTCCCTAGATGTCCTGTGGATGATTGTCATGAACGATATTGTACCTTGCTGCTGGAAGACAAACAATATGTGTTTGCGAAGTCTGCTCATTCGAGTTGAGTCAGATGTGTATTAGATTATTTCTAAGCATAGTAAGTAATGCGTTTCCGAGGTACAGGTCCAAAGTTTGAAAGCTACTGCGGACGTCTTCAACGACAGCGGTGCTTAATGGATCCAGCGACACGTATTGATGATGACAAACGTGTGCCCCTGACCCGTCGGCATGTCAGTGCTTGCGTCACGATGGACCACGGCCCGTGCTACGGTCTCCCACACAGGAGAGCGAGTATAAGAACACTTCCTAACTCATTTCTAGCGTTTGTGCATGATGGCTACACCAATCATTCTTCCTCAAGGGTCAGTACTTTAGTCCCCGTCATCTTCCATCACCTTCTTCGCATCTCATATTACACCCAGCTACCCTTACGTCGCGGCAGCGCTCGTCTCCACCGTATGGCTCTTGGGGTGGCAGACCGCGGTAGTGTATCAGCACCGCAAGAAGTCGGGCATCCCATATCCGCAACGTACGTCTGCGGTTGGACCCCCTACATTGTCACTCCCAACACCTGACACACAACCGCTGGGGATTCACAGTATACGCTGAAAAGGCAGAGGCAGCGGCATCGCGCCCAGCCCACCTTTTCAATTGCGCCCAACGCGCACACCAAAACACGCTGGAGCACATGCCCACCATCCTTGTCACGTGCGTCCCCTTCCCAATGAAAGGATTCTGAACTGACTGGCATGACAGGACGCTGGTATCAGGGGCCAAGTACCCCATCCTCGCGGCGAGTGCGTGTGCATTCTGGGTATTTACCCGTTTCTTGTACACGATTGGGTACACTACGGGAGATGTGGACAAGGTGCGTTAACCTTCCCCCGTTCGTATGCATGGCACTTATGCACACTTGGACAGCGAAACAACCGCGGCGGCATGCTTGGGGAGCTCCCCTTCTTTGGTACGTGTTTTGGCTCGGAATTGTATTGGGAGGGTTATTGATGTAGTGGCATGGTCTAGGTCTGATCTTTGGATCGATGTATGTAGTATATCAGTTGCTTGTCGGTGCTTGAACGGAGTCTGTTGAGTTTGTCGAACAGGGTTGTATCCTAGGTATTCATTGTGACAGCGAGAATATAGAATGTACTTCATTGAGTCCTTATATTTCAGAATGCATTTCTCATTCATCTACTCCATCGGACAGCGAATATCAATGTAAAATCAAAGACTGACCTTTTAATAACTTGTTGCGGGTATCAAAACGCAACACACCTTTGACAAATCAATACTGCGCGAGCGAGACCTTCAGGATGAACAGTCTCAAGTAAGACAAGATTATTGCCGAGCCTATCCAATTGCTTTTCGAGACGCCTTGCAGACAGCTGCAACTTGCCTGCCAGACGGGTAAGTCACAGCGGTGGAGTCTAATGTAGAAACGGTCAATTAATGTAGCGGACTTTATGCGCCACTCCTGTTCTTTTTTCAGGCCATTCCGCCTAGTCATGTCTTGAATCAAGTGTAAGTCGATCCGCAGCCGTAGTGGGGAGGAGATTGAGCTGGGTACGGATTTCGTTTGAATGTTAGCTATGAATATCGGATGACTAGGTGTTGTTGTTCCATGAACGAGCAAACGACAGCTCGATGCCACTCACGCCTCTTTGAGTTGGTACGGTGGCAGCGCCACAGGCTAAGAAGACCACGATGTACTACAAGACGAAAACGCATCTCCTGCCAGCTGTGCTTCTTCCGAATCGTGAGCTAGACACGTTCATTCCTTTCTACCTTCCTTTCTACCGTTTGACAAGGCCTATTGTTCATGCAATGTTACTCCTTAACCCACCTAACCCTTTGCGAACGCCAACGACGAGAATGGTTCCACCCACACCCTTGTTTCCAAGGATGTCTCTCTCTCAGTCAATTAGTTCCCTACAGGTCTCCTCTCACCTACCCCTCGCCGACGCAAGGGTAGGGCCGGTCTCGTCCTCCCAAAGCAGTGGAGGAAGGGAAGCGCTCAAGAGCACCGAAGCTCGCATGCCCGCGGCATAGGTGATGAGGACTACGATGGCGTCAAAAAAGGCGATCACTCCCTCGCGCGCATGCGCTGGAACAAGTTCAAATCGGCCCTGTTCATCGCCAACAGCTGTGTAAGTCCCCGTTCGTACCGCTGCTCATCATTGTCGCGCTGATCTTGTCTGTCCTGACCCAGCTCTCCGCATGGTCACTGACCGGCCTCGTCGTTTGTCTCCTCACCTGGTTCGACGTCTTCCAATCCGCTGATATCGTCCGCTTCGGGAACTGTACCGAGCTCATCATTTCGACCCTTGCAGCTGCCCTCGCCGTTGTCACCTTCGTCATCGGCTGGGCTGGTATTCTCCTCAGAAACCGTTCCTTTCTCGCCGTCTACACTTCTTGCTCTGGATCTATTTCGCTTTTCCTCGTCACCCCCGGTGATATCACCTACAAAGAACGTACCTTCAATCTCGAAGGTAAACTCAACGCTCAGTGGTCTCGCACCCTTGGTCCCCTCGGTCGTCTACACATCCAAGACCGTCTCCATTGCTGTGGATACTATTCCCCGTTCGTCGAAGGAACCGTCTCGCAGACGTGTTTTGCACGAACGGTATTGCCTGGGTGCGAAGCCGCCCATCTTGGGTTTGAAAAACGCGTGTTGCAACTGTGATATACGATTGTGTTTTCGCTCGTGCCGCTTCAGATGGGGATTATGGTCACTGGGTTGTTATGTTCCAACCATGTCACGTATCGGTTCGGGAAAGGGATGAATCGATGATGCCCAAGGCGTATCGGCTCGGTATGGCGAGTCCCGCTGTTATCATGGACAGCTATGCGAGGTGAGATCGGGCTCTGACGCCGATGAAGGGGTCGTTTTTGTTCTATGGCATGGGATTGCTCATCACACACACATTTCGTTCCGACAGTCAATTGGCAGAGCAGTTTGGTGCTAGTTTCGCCTCGGACGTCCTCGCGCCTTCGCAATCCACCATGAGTTCAGACAGCGTCCCGAATACGCCGGCGACATCTAGTGTTTCGGTGGGTGGATCATTTGTCATGCGTTGATCGCCGCCTGTCATGGGGTTGTGAGTCAGTGAGCATGGACGCGAGGCCGATGGAGGTGGAGTCTTGAGACAGCTCGTTTTCGACGATTCTTGCGGTATCTTACTATGTACATGGTGATGATCATGCTACGGTATATATTGAATATTATCGAATCGGGTTTGTCGTTGTGGACATTAAGTTCGGTCAGCCTAGATGGATTTCAAAGGTAATTGTTACTTTCTGTCATCGTCGAGAGCGACGAAATAATGTGCCCACTAGTTGTACAGCTGCTTTCACGGGCACGTTCCCTTGGCGCCAAGTTTGAGCGATGCAGCAAGACTCGCTACATCGATGAGGCGATCGTGCTTGATCGTGAAGCACTAGATATTTGCACTCCTGACCATCCCCAGCGATGTGCCTGTTTGATTCAGCTTTCATTGCACATCTCGACTCGGTACAAGCAACTCGGGGGAATGGAGAACATCAATGAGGCCATCGTCCTTGGCCGAGAGGCACTGGCGCTTTGCCCACCAGGGGACCCAGATCGGTCGTCGTCTTTGAACAACCTTGCAGTTCATCTCTGGACTCGGTACAAGCAGCTTGGGGGAGTGGAGGACCTCAACGAGGCCATCGTCCTCGGACGAGAGGCACTGGCGCTTCGCCCACCAGGGCACCCAGATCGGTCTATGTCTTTAAACAACCTTGCAGTTCATCTCTGGACTCGGTACGAGCAGCTTGGGGAGTGGAGGACCTCAATGAGGCCATTGTCCTCGGACGAGAGGCACTGGCACTTCGCCCACCAGGGCACCCAGATCGGTCTATGTCTTTAAACAACCTTGCAGTTCATCTCTCGACTCGGTACAAGCGGCTTGGCGGAGTGGAGGACCTCAACGAGGCCATTGTCCTCGGACGAGAGGCACTGGCACTTCTCCCACCAGGGCACCCAGATCGGTCTATGTCTTTAAACAACCTCGCAGTTCATCTCTGGACTCGGTACGAGCAGCTTGACGGAGTGGAAGACCTCAATGAGGCTATTGTCCTCGGACGAGAGGCACTGGCCCTTCGCCCACCAGGGCACCCAGATCGGTCATTGTCTTTGAAAAATCTCGCAGCTCATTTCTTCACTCGATACGAGCAGGTAGGGGGCATTATAGCTCAGGGTCATTAGAAAATCGTATTCATTGCATTTCTATCCTATTCACGCAGCTAGGTCAGGCAGAGGACCGAGGCGAAATATTCCGTCTCTATACCGAGCTGGCACGTGAGGCGCAAACAGTGTCTTCATATGATGTCTCTGCTGCCAAAGCATGGATTAATGCAGCTGAAGATTTCCACCACCCCACGACACTTCTTGCATACGAAACAGCTCTGCGATTACTTGTTCACCATCTCGCTGCTCTCCCATCATTACCTCAGCATCTTACTGTCCTCAAGGCTCTCTCATCATCGCTCGCAGTCGATGCATTCTCAGCTTGTCTTCGCAACCAGTCTCCTACGAATGCAGTCGAGCTGCTTGAACAAGGTCGGGGTGTCTTTTGGAGTCAGCTCACTCGCCTCCATTCCCCACTTGACGACGTCATCGCATCTGGCCCGGAAGGAAAGCCGTTGGCAGATGAGTTCACCCGTCTGACCTCACTCATCCGTAACGCACTCGGTTCGCCTGGTGCAGACCAACATGACCAGGTGTGCCGTCTCAACTCGGAATTGCAAACAGTTGTGTCCAATATTCGCGAGTTGCCCGGTCACTCACGTTTCCTTCTTCCCTCGCTCTTCTCCGAACTCCAACGCGCAGCTAGTGGCGGACCTGTTATCATCGTGAATGCGAGCAAATACGGCTGCGATGCGCTCGTGGTCTTTGTCGACAGGGATCCTATCCACATCCCGTTGTTAGTTACACACGAAGATATTCGAGACCTGTCGTCGAAGCTCCGTACATTGACTGTGTCCGCAAAGAGATCGGACGTGACAAGAGACCTTGGCCTCTTCTTGCGGGAACTCTGGGACCGCGTTGTTTCCCGTATCGTTCACTTCCTCCGGACAACATATCCTTGTCAATCTCGTATCTGGTGGTGTCCCACTGCCGAGTTCTCTCTCCTGCCCCTCCATGCTGCTGGTCCTTATAGGAAGGGACAACAGAATCTCGCTGATCTCTACATCTCGTTGTATACCCCCACCCTGAGCGCGCTCATTCGTGCTCGGCAGCACTGTCCATCGAATTCAGCGACGGAACAAAAACACTTCCTTGGCATTGGTCAAGCAAAGGCCACTGGAGAAAGTGAACTCCTTTCCGTCAGTACGGAACTGGCCAATATTGGTCATCACGTCGATGGTCTCGCAATGTTCACGCGCATTGAGGGTCATGAATCGTGCATCTCCAGGGTCACAGAAGAGCTGAGGAAGAACCAGTGGGTACACCTTGCCTGTCATGGTCTCCCGAACAGGAAACAGGTATTCGAGTCCTCATTCGCTCTCCACGACGGACACTTCACAATCCAACACATCATCCGATGCAACTTGAAGAATCCCGAATTTGCATACCTCTCCGCTTGTCATACGACTGTCGGAGATGAAAATAGTCCAGACGAGGTGATCCATCTCGCGTCTGCGATGCAGTTTGCTGGATTTCGTTCTGTGATTGGGACGATGTGGGCGGTGGACGATGCTGAGACGAACAAGATCACGTCGGTGTTTTATCGACATATGATGGACCGGTCGGGTCGTCTAGATCATACTCGTGCAGCGTACGCACTGTGGCAGACGATGAGGTCGGTGAATGTACCGCTTGATCAACGCATTCTATATATACATCTCGGTGCCTAGTCACTTTATATCGTATTTCGCTGTCTTGCTTTGTATCGCTTGTACTCACTGTGTAGCTGCTATCCAACGTGCTAAGATATCTTTTGTTTCATGGATGCCGTGGCGGTGATATGAAGAAAAAGTCAGTTCCCTAGTATAAGCCGTGGAAGATATCGAGAGAGCGATAGCACGGATTAGCTTCGACGAGGTATCACTTGCAAACGGGACTACCATCTCGACATCAGCCTCGTGGTGTTATTCTTCTTGTCCTCGTCGTTCCACCCATGAACATATTACAACGGTGGTTGAGAGAATTCCACTCCAGGCTCACGACGACCAAGGTGCAATCGAACCATCTACATAAATGGCGACTTGTTGACTCGTTTCCTGAGGCTCTTCCTGCTTCAACTTGTGTGGAAGCGTTCGAGGGCTCCTTTGAATAGCCTCTCGGCATAGTCAAGTCTCCCCTGTAAATTCGGATAATCAGTCACTGGGTCTCCTCGCATGCCCGTGAACAGGTTGTTCAGCGCTCCATTCCGTCTTGAAAGAGTATAGACATCCTTGCACGAAACATTGTTTGAATTCCTGGAAAAGGAACGAAAAGAGATGGCTGACGGTTCACGATCCAGAACCATTGTCGCCCAGTGCGCCAAATCATCTCCATTTCCCTGAATGCATGACTGGATAGGATAGGCCTCATACATTATCTGGGAATCCGAGTAGACTGGATGAAGGAGCATCGTGGACGAACGCGGATTCGTCTTCCCGACGCATCACTGTGTAGTATGATTGCGCGTCGCGTGCTTATTCATGGTATGCTTTCCCGGTCGAGCGACTTCTTGTATCATTCTATGGTGCGCCTGCTGACGAACACCCCCATGGAACCCATGAAACGGTCTGAGGACAGCTTTCATTTGGGTACGCATTCGTTGTGTTGGAGACGACGAAGTACGAGCACGGAGCTGGTGCAGCCAACCTCGGTATCATGTCGATGAACGGATTTTTCCCCTTCCCGGGCAGGTCACCGTGAACGTTTTTGATCCACGACTCTGATCAAGCCGGAGCCTTCTGTGGTAGAACGACTGGTCGCTAGACCGAACAACTGAACACACGGCTAGCGAATGATGGAATGAAGCGCACACGTACGTCCATGTTTATAGCGCAAGGTTGCCGTCGTATAATTTGGAATCCCCGTCGACTGCTGACAGGAAGTCATGCTAAAGCCATGAAGAGAGGTACATCGGCATGGAGGTACCAGTGGGTAGAAGTGAGTCCACGTATGTGAGCATGAGGCGCAAAAATGGATACGCACAATCGCAAAGCAAGTGTTCCATCTTTTTCCCTTCACCCATGCGTCGAATCCACATCTCGACCTCCTTCAGGTTCATGTGGGGATTGATCTCACCACTTGGCTTGCTAGGGAGCAATGCGAGAAAGCTGGGGAGACGAGGAGTTTATGATTGGTCAACTGCCCATGGTACACGTCGTATTTTTCAGCTCTTGATCGTTATGCGCCCGTTGCGCTAGGCCCCAAGGCGAACGCTGTATTTACCCAATTGGCAGCGACGAGGCCTAAATCGTCTCATTAATACTGCCAAAGGAGAAGTGGCACTTGGCATGGATATATCTCCGTCCGTCGTCACGTTGAATTGTGTTGTTTGGTATGTCCGTGTCCATCCGATGCGACTCGGAAAGAGTTGGTCGGTCATTGACCACCCTAAAACCGAGTATGGTGTTCGGTTTGCCGAGACAAAGAGTCTATAGATGGTCTAGCCCTGCGCCCAAATGCACACAGGGGTAGTATTCAAGACTTCTGAGTAAAAGTAAAATGAGCGTGTCTGACGGTAGGTCTATGACCATCCATGGAGAGACAGTATTTTACTTGCCTATGTGGATCAGAGCGTTTCGAACGGCTTCACAAGATGGGTATCCTTGACTGCCCCTGTGTCAAGATCCTCGGAACGACCATCAAGGAAAGTGTCTTCCCGAACGTAGAGCAGAAAACTTCAGCTCAGGGAATGAAAAGGAGATCCCTACATGATAGACCATACACTAGATCTGATCAATTGGTCACGCTCTTGCAAGTCTCTGCGCGTGCCAACCTGGTGGTGGATATTACCATTACCGTATGAAGCGAGTGGAGCTTTCACGGTGCACACGACGCACAGGGTTCCAGGGATCGAGCTCAGTTGTTGGGCCATTCCAACATCACATAATGATCGGGTTTAACGATACCCGGGTTGTCGTAGGCACCACGACTCCGGGGGCATCAAGGGACCGCAAGTGCAGGTCCTAGAGTCGCAAGCCGCAGACCTATTGAACGAGCAAGTCGACGCCGTCAGAAAACAACTGTACAAGTTAGTAAAAACCGCTCTAGGCTGAAACAAGCGACACGGCGCTGCCGCCGTTGCGTGCCATCAACTATACCATTCCGTTGATCGACCTAGATCGGATACTATATCCCTCCTCACCTCTACCACTCGTACATCCTCATGCCCCGTAGGCTGACGATGCTGCTCCTCGCCCCTGCTGCTATCCCTCTCTTCAATGCTCCTGATGTAACGACGGTGGGCCAGCTCGCTTTCTGCAACTGCGTCGGCTAACTTAGCATGGGCTGTGGTGAGCGGAGGACGAGGTAGTGAATTGCCAAAGAACGTGGTGGGCGAGAGTTCGGACATTAGATTGGTAAGCCAATAACCTTCTTCATCGAATTTACCCAAGTTGGTGCTAACAATATTGGGTTCAGCATTATAGGTACGCGCGACAATCTCATATCCGATGGGTGGAGGACTGAGGCAGGAGCGGAATAGCTATATTCCAGGCAAATGTGCATTC
>JBBPQT010000478.1:0-14980 GCA_038092715.1 Boletus smithii | reverse complement strand
CGAGTCTTACTCTGAGAAAACTCTTAGGCTCTGAACTCATCGTTCATCACAACCAGGTAAGCCTTCCTACCTGAGACTTTTATCCTCTGTCCCTTCACTTCAAGGTACTTTGTACTTCGAAAAAGGCCACAAGATCTGCTTAGATCAATGCACTTACCTTGATAAGGTTATTGAACGATGTGGCATGACAAATGCCAAGACAGCACCTACACCATTACCTGCCGGCTATTACCCGATTCCAAATCAGGGTACCGCAGATCCAGCCTTACGATCCAGATATCAGCAAGTGATCGGATCACTCCTGTACCTGATGCTTGGTACTTGGCCTGACATCACCTATGCTGTTACAGCACTGGCTCAGCAATCAGCCAATCCTACCCTAGACCATCTCAGCAAAGCGCTATATATCTGCCGCTATTTGCTCGGGACTAGAAACTACTCCCTTGATTTTGATGGATCCTCTGGCCAAGGAATTATGGCTTGTACTGATTCTGATTGGGCATCAGAACCCTCCACGCGCCGGTCCCAGACTGGATACTTTTTTAAGTTAGCAGGAGGCATATTCTCATGGAGTTCCCATGCACAGAAATCTGTCGCTCTGTCTAGTACAGAAGCTGAATACATGGCGCTCTCAGATTGTAGCTGCCAAGCAATCTGGATTCGCACCCTACTCATAGAACTTGGGTATAACATGTCATCGATCCCCATATGCGGTGACAATCAGGGTTCCATCTTTATGGCATCAAACCCTATCACCGAGAAACGGAGTAAACACATTGACATCCGTTATCACTACATCAGAGAGATTGTAGCTGATGGGAAGATCAGCCTCTACTTTATAGAAGGCAATGACAACCCCGCCGATATGTTCACAAAGAACCTTGGCCATATAAAGTTCAACAAGTTCCGTGCCCAATTAGGCTTGTTATTCTACCAGCAGTAGTTTGTGTCATCTGGACTTATCATCGCACGACCCTTGCAGCTCTTAGTGCATTATTCACTTACATTCCTTATCAGGTATTTAGCGAGGGGGAGTGTTGAATATATAATCGTATAGCGCATATAACCCCTATGGTTATATCTTATCTACATACTTAGATTAGATCTTGATGTGGCCTTAAGCCTTTAAAGCTATTCACACATATGATCCTCTATCTCCACCTATATATACAAGTGTCGTAGATACAAACCAATAAGAGTTTTTACCCCACTCAAACCCTACCAGGTTAGTAAGGTGGTTCCCTCTAATGTGTGCACCCTAGTGGCTGCCGCATTTACCCGCTCAACACTATCTTCCATGTGTCTTTCCTTTGCACCCACAGAACCTTCATCAACGGCTTCCTCAGCCTCCAGGAGCCCAATTGGAATACCACAGGATAATCGATAACGATCCCAACCAAGATCAAATATGAATTTAGCGAAAGCGAACGGCAAACTGATCATCCAGACATCAATTCTGAAGAAACCGACGACGAGACAGAGGATAAGCGTTGTGCCGAGCATGAAACTGCCAACCAAGGTGGCGAGGGGATCTCATAGAGCTGACCGGGGGTCCCGGTGATCAGCACGAGTTAATATTGGAATGCCAGGGTTATACATACATTGGCATGCTCAGCGGCCGTGTTCACATTGTAAACAAGGTAATTTACCCTAACCCTATGGCAACACGTGACCACAAAAGATCTCATTTGGTCTGATCTGCCGTTTTGCCGAGTCGGAGTTTTAAGATCAATCAACCCTTTGCTATGACAATTTTACCCAATTTGCCAGATCTGTCGAAAGCTTCACGTGCCAAAGAGATGCCAGTAGCCGGCGCGAACAGTCCAAAATGCAAAATTTCACTGAGCGACCGACACTTTCAATCTCCGTCGTAGTATAATACGCGAGACCACTTAGGGGCTCTTGCTACGACGTTGATCATGGCTACTATTGAAGTTGTTCACATCTACTTGTCTGCATCCACCACCGAACGGATTCACGTTCTCTCCATCCCGCGTAAAGATATCAAAAGATTCACCTTTCGCCCGCTCAAATGGCTTCGTTTTGCCACGTTTACTGTTTGTGGCGCCAAGGGAGACTTCTCTGCTACTCCAGGAGGCGAGATAGTCGACTATGAAAATGTTTCGTTTCACGACCTTGCCGATAAGTATTACTATACCCCTGACGGTAAGCTTGTGCTTCCGGCTCTATCAATATTTTCTGATGATGCGTTGAGATAGGCGCATATCATCTCGTTGACTACCAGGCATTTAATGACCAATGCACGTCAAGTGCAGCTACTCCACGACGCTCCGACTTCCGTGAAGATATTCGCAGACGCGATGACACTTGCGTTATCACTGGCACAGAGTGTGAGTATTGCGATGCGACGCATATTATTCCCAACAGCAAAGGCGACGATGTATGTTCATCTGATCTCGGCGGGCCCTGGGCGATGCTTACCTTTTCCTTAGTACATTACTTTTGTTGTTCATGACCGCTTCAGTTTATACGAACAACTGCCATTCTCTCTTGAAGACGATGTTGGTATCAACTACGTCCAGAATGGAATGCTTCTGAGCAAAGACCTACATGCACGTTTTGGCATGGCTGACAGTGTATTCCTTAAGGTATGCCCAGAATTGGATACATATGTCTCCTCCACACTTGTCTCTAACGTGCGCCGTGTTCAGACTCCCAACTTTGCGATGGTACCCGCCGATGTTCCGTGGATTGAGGAAGGTCCTATTCCGAACAACCGGACGACGTTACAGCATATGAAGCCACCTACGGGACTATATACTGTTCCACAATGCGACATTCGAGCCGATTGGTCCCGTGATGAATTAGCCCCGCCCAGCATCCTGCTTGACTTCATGTACGGGGCTGCCGTCGTCAAGCACTGGAAGAGCGATCCTCTGCGCGACATGCTAGAGAAGCGGTTTAAAGATGCCTTCGGTAAAGTCCTGGCTGAAAATCGAAAACGCCCCCCCGAAGACGACGATTCATCCGAAGTTGAGCCAGATGATCCAAGGGACCTCGATTTCAACCCTCCAGGCAAACATAAAATGAGAAAAACATTCTCCTCAGATGCGTCGGCAGGTTTGCTGGAAGCCATGGATGATGTCCTTCTCCTGTCGATGTTCCTGAAGGGCACTACGCCTCAATCGATGGCTGCAGAATGGGAGAAACGGAACAAGGAGAAAGAACTACGTTCTCAAGAACATAGTGGTGAGAAGGTACGACAGTGGCTGAACTCAGATGTGTCTGTGAGTGCTTTCATCAAATGCCTGTTTCTTGATTGAAGGACAAATGATGTGATATCGACAGACTCGTCCGTTGTGAAGTACTCTACCCTAATCGTCCCGAGTCTTACAGCCTTTGGACAATGTTAATTGAAATAAACATCATGATCGTGATTTAAATTTTGAGGATGCCTACTTGAATGGTGCACCCCATTCTGATCTGACATGCCAACTGTTACTGTATTATTATTATTATCATGGTGGCCAACATTGCTCGATGCACTTTGGTCATCATGCTCTGTATCGAGTTTACTGGCACATACTGGAGCTCCATCCCAGATGTTGATAACTACAGAGGAGGTCCCACACTGCACAGTTCTTGATTCTTATGAGGGGCCAGTCATGGTGAGTAGTGTCATACAAGACAAATAGCTTCTACAGGCATGCTACTAGTATAAAGGTAAGATCAATACCCTGCCACACCCAAGGTTGACAAGTCAGCAGATACATACAGGTAATGTATGAAAGACAAACATATTGCTAGAATAAGTAGGAATGTTAATTTCGCTTTCTTTGCACATATCACTGCAAGCTTTCCTACTCAAAATGCTCCAAAAACTGGCTGGTCAACTACTGGGACGGAGTGACAGTGACTACAAGACAATGTGAAGGACATCCACCATAGTCAATAGAGGGAGTGCTTGGTAGTATGTTAGTCACAGTAGTAGACTCAAGGAAGCTGTTGATTTTGGCTGCTTTTTGAAGTACAATAGTACCTCGAAGCAAAGGGACAGAGGAATAGAGTCTCAGGTAGGAATACTTGTAGAACAGGCATAGGGGGATGTGTAGAGGCAGCCCACCAGAACTCACCTATGGTCTGAGAGAGTGCACACAAAGTGGGGGGAATGATGAGAGAACCAGTTAATTCATCAGGAGAGGATTCCTCATCAGCAAACCAACCCTCAGCTGTCCAGAGCTGTCCAGAAATCCCAGGGCTGACAGCTTGACATCTGGAAAAAAAATGGATGAGAAGATGATATAGCACTATGTAGCACTATGTAGCACTCATATAGTGCTGATAGCACCTGTAGACTTCTGTTTTTTTCCAGATGTTCCCTAGCTATGTTCCTAACTGGCAAGCTCTGGACAGCACCTCTTAGTCTGTCCCAGTCTGGGAAGAGCTGGAGGACTGGAGGACTGGAGTCACTGGAGAGCACTGGAGAACTGGAGTCACTAGAGAGCACTGGAGAGGCTAGAAGAGCTGGGAAGAACTAGAGCAGATTACTGGCAATTTACTTCACAATTTACACTTCAAATACAATCAAAATCATTTAAATTGCAAAGCATAGAAATATTAGCAAAAGTATGAAAATGTAGTGAAAATGTAATAGAAAGTGTATAAGAAAGTGTAGTGACAGTGATCACTGTTCAATTCCTCTCTCATCGAGACTACTCTCTGAGAAGACCTTGGCTAGAACCATTGTTCATCAACATCCAGGTAAGTATTCCTACCTGAGACTCTATTCCTCTGTCTCTTCTCTTTGGATACACAAGTACTTTGTGTACTTAGAACACAGGTGAACTTTGTGTTCACTCTCTACCCTAGAGTTGTACTTCATGTACTTTGAAAGTGTCATCATAGTGAACTGGTGATGAATGAATTAAGCAGTAGGAGGAAGAGGCGGTGATGTGTGGTGACAAGATTGTCTTGAAGGACAGACTGGTAGAGCTAGGAGAAACAGATGTGCTCCCAAGAGTCTTCAACCCAGTGTTGCTCAATATGAGGGTGATGGGGTGCCCTATGGACACAAAGTCAGATACAGAGTAAATGTGAGCAGCTCAAAGCTAACTCGGCAAGGAAGGAGGTCCATGAGGTGTAGAGGCATGTCCTGTATTGGTGTGAGGTGTTGAGCGAGGGAGCGGAGCGATCATCATCAGGCTGAGATATTGAGAATGTTGGGTGGGGTACGGAGGTGTGAAGTTGTGAAGTTGTGGCAAGACGAGAGTCACAAGACTCTGACGCATGAAGCAACACATGTTGATTAGTAAGCATGTGACAAACAACTCAATTCATTATCAGGTGACTGTGATCAGTAGATCTCTTGCCCTTTCGGCAATAGCAGTGTGTGGCAGCATTGGCTGGCTGTACTATGGTTGAAGGCCAAGTGCCGAGACAACATACAGTAGAGAAAAATCCTTCCACCCATGCAGAAGATCGTTGAGGCAATGTACAATGTCCTTGTACATCATTTTCAGCTGCTAAACTTTGGCTCCTCCTGCCACACTTCGGAGCCCATTTGAAATGGCTGTTTTGATATCCGATGCGCAATTGTCACTTGAAAATACCCCCATATGTCACTGTAATCCTCAGCAACTCATCACAGGCATGCTTAATCACTTGCCTGGTCTCCTGCTTGGATAAGGTAGCTTGGGTAGTGGGATGGATTAGGGAAAGAGGGGGAGGAATCAACTTCACCTCATTGGATGGGATGGCAGGTAGGGATGGCAGGTACATTTCTCCAGCCTGATCATCTTGATCAGAAGATCATGTTGACTTGGTGTAATAAGTACTCACATTTAAGTTGTCTTGATAAGACTGATATAGGATGTTGGTGTATTGGAGGGTATTGTTGCGTGAACTGGTCAGAGTCACTGGGATTGAAGTATTGCTTGCTGAGCATTGACAGGGCTGGATCGACTGGTGGGGAGATCTCGCCACAGCTGAAGTTCATGTGATCTTCATAATACACCAGTGGCAGGTAGGTCTGGCAAGTGTCAGCAACTACACTCTGATCTACAGAATGTAATTTACAGGCTTATTAGAGGCTGGAGCTGAACCTGGCATTGGCATTCAGAGGTTAATGCATCAGCAAACTAACCTTTTGCTTCCAGAGTTCTAGATACTTCTAGACACTCCTAGATATCCCAGACCTTCCCAGACCTTCTGGCTCTCTAGACTCCTAGACACACAGACCTTTCTAGAGTTTCCCAGAGCTTCCTAGACTCCTGGACTGTCCCAGACTGTGCTTAGACTGTCCTATACTGTGCTAGGCCATAAAGATTTACTATATCTACTAAAATGTCACATGTCACAGATATCACACTCACTGTCAAACAGTACTATTTACAGTATAGAATGCTCTGGATTCCCACAGTTATCCACAGCCACTCCAGCTTAACATAGTTATCCCTAGCCACTCCAGCTTCCCATAGATAGGTGAAAGTGTAGCTAAAATGTGTAGTAAATGTGTAGTAAAAGTCTACCAAAAGTGTAGTCAAAGTGTAGTAAAAAAGCGCACAAAAGTGTGGTAAAAGTCTACTCAAAGTCTACCAAAAGTCTACCAAAAGTCTACCAAAAGTGTTGCAAAAGTGTAGTTAAAAAGTGTAGTAAAAGTGTAGTAAAAAAGCGCACAAAAGTGTAGTAAAAGTGTAGTTAAAAGACTTAGCAAAATTTGATGTTGTGATGTGTCAGCAGGATTGTTGCAAAGAATGTATTGTTTGTGCTTGTTTGGTCATCAAACATATATAAACCAGCCACATTCCAAATCTTTCTCACACTCTTTCTTTCCTCAATTATCCTCATTTCTTATTTCTTCAACACTTTTTCTTACACTTCACTACACTTTCTACTACACTTTTTTACTACACTTAGTAAAGAAAAAGACATGCTGTAAAGACAGAGTCTTTATACTACTTAGATATAAGGTTCAATCTCCTATTGAACCTTACCATGACTATAGGGCAGGTCAATCCTCAAACCCACACCCACAATCATAAGTCCTATCCCATAGTATTTGGGCAAAAGTCTACTTCAGGTTTATTCAACAGTCTGAATGCTTGTGACAACCTTGGTTCTACTGTTTACTCCATGACAAACATGACTTTTGTCCCTGAACCTCACAACAACAAAGAGGAGCTGTGTGCTCGAGCAGACTGCCGTTTCGGCACTATCAATTGTACCCACCTCCACATAAGTGTTCTACTAATTTTGCTCCCATGGTAAGGACTAGGGATGAGTGTGGGTATACCCATGGGTATCTGAGATCATACCCATACCCATACCTACCATATACCCATACCCACACTGTAGGTGTGGGTTCACTCATGGGTTTGAAAAAAACAACCCATGGGTTCTCAGTGTTAGAATAAAGACATTCCATTCAAGACCCAAAAGCAGCCTTTAAATCATCTGCTTCCACAAGGCCCAATAGACTCCAGGAGCCAAGACACACAAGAGCATGTATGGACTGTATTAACAGTCTCAAGTGCACATGGAAAAGGATCAGACACCCTGGCATATATAAGATGCAAACCCATCATGTGGATGTGGGTATGGGTGTGGGTATGTACCATGCATACCCATACCCATACCCACAGGTACCCATACCCACAACCCACGTGGGTTACCCATATCCATGCTCATCCCTAGTAAGGACTGATAATCAAGGGCTCACGTATAGATGGAAGTGATATCCTCTAACATTATAGAACACTCCACAGTAGTGACTACAGCGAAGGTTAGTTTCATCCTGGAAGTATAATTGACATTTCTTACTGTTGTTCTCCTCACACCAGGCAATTATGTGCTCTGCATGCAGCCAGAAACCACTGCTCTGCTCCATTGACCAATTGCTTGCTTGGCCAAGCAGAACTATTTGTGAGTTGTTTAACCTCTGTTTGAGCAGATTCCTGATCACCCTAGGTTGACCATCAATCTTGTCCAACCACAGCAAAATCAGCTTGAAATTTGGATGTTGGAGCAGTGCCAGCAAATCATGAGTGGCTGTGTGACTCATCTTCCAGGTCATTGACAGGTGTGTCAAGCAGTATAAATACTTGAACCCGCTAGCAATTGTGTCCAAAGCCTAGTGAGTGGTCAGATCCAAATGTGTAACACAATGGAATGCAGACAAGTCTGGGAGATACATGAAGTGTGTTTGAAAAAACATGGCAGGATCAACAGAGAGATACCTCAGGTATGTGAGGTTATTGATTGCATTAAGAATAACATGAAATCAACAGAGTCTGTTACTTCCCCCATGGAGGGCAAGGTTAATCTGGCCAGTTTGTGTGGCTTTTTGCTCACTAATAAAAAAACTATTTGCTCCAGCTTGTTGGGCAGATTCGTCCTGCAAAGGTTGGAAATGATGACCATTGGCAATAATGACAGGAAGTGGACAGTGAAGGGATGAAGTGGTCCTCCGGAATGTAAAGGGGATTTGTTCCATATTCGATCTACTGAGGTATCTTGCTAGGAAACTTGCCACCCCTTCAAGCTTACCAACCATACCGAAAGATTCATAAGTGACATATGGCCATGCAGCTCAGATAATGGTCTCAACCCTCATCCAGGTATCTTTCAGATCCTAGTGTAATGCACCTTATGCGATGCTAAGTCAGCCACTTCCATTTCTGGATGACAAGAGGAGGCTTTGGTGTGGCCATGGCCAAGCCATGGTGATATCCAGCAGATAGACCAGATTATCCTACCTACCCTGGAGAGCATGATAGCAGTGCAAATGTCTCATCATCACTGCAGGGTGGACAGACGGAAAGGTTAAATTCTATTCAATCACTTTGCTGGTCAGCATTGTCACTAACCCAGGTCCCGTTGTCCTCCTACATAATGTGGTCACTATCTCCTGTACCATATGACCAGCCTGCTTGCAAAAGGCCCGACCAGTATGGATGACCTCATGGTGGGCCCAAGATGTATGAGTGATGTGAGGCACAGTTGGGCCCATAGGAGATGGACATATGTAGAATATGGAAGGGCCTGTGAATGTATAAGAATAAGGAATCAATACATATGAATGGGCCTGAGTAAGGTTGGTGAGACCAAGATGGATGTGAATGAACAGGCCTGAATACAGTAAGTGAGACTAAGCACAATGTAGACAGACGGGCCCTAGCAGGGTTGGCGAAGCCTACCTCAATGGATACGAGGGCCCCAGGAATGGTGCATTTGATGGAGGTCAATATATACAAGGGGCCTGAGTGGGGTGGGTGACACCAAGTGTGATGTACTAGTATATGAAGGGGCCCAAGTGGGGTATATGACAGCGACCTCAGTGGACATGGGGGGCCTGACAGGGTGGGTGACACTGAGTGTGATGTATATGAGGGGGCCCAAATGGGGTACATGACAGTGACCTCAGTGGACACAGGGGGGCCTGATAGGGTAGGTGACACAGAGTGCAATGTATATGGGGCCTGAGTGGGGTTGGTGACACCAAGTGCAATGTATATGGGGGCCTGAGTGGGGTTGGTGACACCGAGTGCAATGTATATGAAGGGGCCCTGTTGAGAATGTAGCTTTCCGGAGACTTCTGGTACTTCTGGTAGTTCCGAAACTACTTCCAACCGGAAAGAATGTTTCCAAGTATTCCATATCTCGGAACACCAGAACTGTAAAGTTCCGAGTCACATGCTACATACTCTAGACTTGGTCTAGATTGCTTACACTATACATGATGTCACTATGGTGCAATAGTGATATTATAGCACGTCTTACTATAGTTTTTTATGCTATTGGATGTTTTATATAGATCATACCTATGTATATTTAGATCTACCTATAGCATAAGTATCTCAAGGTTAGAGAGGAGCTTTAACCTTAGATGTAGATAGTATAAAAGGTCGCATAGATAGCAGCATATCTTTTCTATATCTCAAATACCAACATTCAATTTCTTCTCTGTGTTCACACTGAGAAACCCTTGGCTCAAGAACCTTGTTCATTGAACAAACCAGGTAAGACTTCCTACCTGAGATTATTTCCTCTGTCCCTTCGCCTTCGAGGTACCTTGTACTTTGAAAGGCCCAAGTGGGGTATGTGACAGCGACCTCGGTGGACACGGGGGTCTGACAGGGTGGGTGACACCAAGTGTGATCTATATGAGAGGGCCTGAGTGGGGTGGGTGACACTGAGTGTGATGTATACAAGAGCACCTCAATGGATACGAGGGGCTTTGTTGGGGTGGGTGTAATCTACCTCAATGGACACAAGGGGGCCCAGGCAGGTGGATCTGAGGAGGTCGGTATATATGAAGTGCCTGAGTGTGCTACATCTGGAAAAAAACAGAAGTCTACAGGTGCTACATAGTGCTACATAGTGCTATATTGTCTTCTCATCCTTTTTTTTTTCCAGATGTAACTTCGGCCGACCTTGATGCCTATGAATGGCCAGAGTGGGTTGGGTGATGCCAGGTTCAGTCTAGATGCTGGGACTGAGTACTGAGTGGGGTGGATGAAATGGAGATGGACACATTTCAATGTGCACCGGTGGGTGAGTGGGCCTAGTCTGATATATATATATGGTGTGTTCGATCCTGAGATCCATATATATGCACTGACTGAACTCGGTTGCTTTATTGGATATCCCAACTTTTGCCATATACTGTTGCACACACAACTCTATTCACAAATCACCTTAGGGTACCCAATCATTCCGTGCTCCTCATGTGATGTACAAAAACATAAATACATAGTAATACTACTTTACACATGCTGCTGTTGAATGTAGTCCAGCATATCCAAAAGCCTCAACTGGGTTTGCAAAAGCTCCATCCTGCATTGTGAAGCCTGAATGAAAGTGCTGCTAGCGATGTCGAAAGCCAGGCTGATGAGTGGATTCTCAATCAATCTATGCGTCACTTTCGCCCCAACCTTCACCATGCTGTTAGCCATTGCAGCATTTGCGAAGACTGTTTATATTATCAAAGTTCATATCAGTAAAATGAATGATGCAAACAACATGCATCCACATACCGAAATTTGGAACCCCATCGATATTTACACCATCTCTGGCCAGCCAATTGCGTTTGGCATCATCACGTGAACCATCTGTACAAAAACAACATGATGTCACTTAGACTGTAAATGCAAATATGTATTTCACTTACCCACTTCCTTCATGAGCTGCAGGACCTGTTCCCATTTTGCCTGTCTCATATGACGACCAAGCAAGGGCTCTGTTTTTTTTGCATGCTGTGGATTGTTGGGTGGTGCCCTTGCCAGTGAGACCAAGGCACGGCCAGGGGCTTCCACCATGCGTCGAACTCTGATCGGAAGAGAAGGAAGAGTGACGGGATTACCGACAGGATGCGCTGGTTGAAAGGGTGGTGGGGTGGGCACACGAACGCCTCGCACTTCATTGCGAATATCCCTACCAGGTTGCGACTGGTGGGGTCGAAATGGGGGCGGAGTCAGTATCCTCAGCACAATTGATGTGGCCAAAACTGGCTTCACATATGGCATCCTCGTTGTTGAATGCATCAGGATGAATGGTGGTGCAGATGGAACCTGCACCCCTGCGAATTTGTCGACCTCGATGGCCACATGGGGAGGTGTGTAGGGCTGGAATGGAGGGGGGGTTGGTACCCGCTGTACCGAATGCGAAATTTTCTCGCTCGTTGCCGAGGTGGCGTCGGCTTCAACACAACATCAATGACTGTTAGGACCAAGGTTAATTGTACTTACATGGGATCCGATTCCCATAGCTGGGGATAACCAAGGATCCATTTTTATGGCTTCCAACCCTGTTACCGAAACTCGGTCAAAACACATTGACATCCGATATCACTATGTCCGTGAGGTTGTAGCTGACGGAAAAGTCACTCTTGAGTTTATTAACGGATCCAATAACCCAGTGGACATGTTCACCAAGAACTTAGGCCATGTCAAGTTTGAACAGTTCCGAGCTCAGCTCGGACTAGTATTTTTCTCAAGTAGTAAATCTGCTTGAATGTCCATTCCTATTCCACTTATGTACCTCCGTGTACTTAGCGAGGGGGAGTGTTGAATAGACACTTACTATAGGTACATATATACATTACCGAAGTAGTCTAGATACATCTGTAGCTATCCCCCATAGTCCGAAGGTATCCGCAGTATGCAATCTGCCCAGATACAAGTCCGGACTATCTGGACTTCGCATACCGTGCCCGGACGTAGTGTGGACACTCGCTAGACAAGCAAGATGACATGAAGTAACACTTAGATTACTTCCCCTTGTAGCTACATCATGATGAACAGTATATATACCAGGAGTTCTCTCCTGATGAATTAACTGGTTCTCTGATTATTCCCCCCACTCTGTGTGCACTCTCAGACCATAGGTGAGTTCTGGTGGGCTGCCTCTACACATCCCCCTATGCCTGTTCTACAGTGAGTACATGTGCAAGGAAGGTAATGGAACATAAGAGCCCAAACGGATTGTGCAACTTTGCAAGTTGTTAAAGTGTGCTCATGTTTGTTCTGTGGCTGTATGCTCAGCTTCGCAGCTGGCCATGTTGTCGGAGATCAAATATTCAAGAACCTTCCTTCACCTTGTACATACGATGGCATACCCAGATTCTAACCTTGCTTCTACCTTGCATCGCAAACTCGTACATCAGCAACTCCTCAAACTCACTCAGCTCCTTGAACTTCTTCTCACCTCTTTCATGATCCAACATGAATCCAATGCGAGGCAAGCAAAGTGGACCGATACTGAGACAGATGCCATGCTGCATTATCTCCATGATCATCGAGATGAGCGAGGTGAAGGAAATTTCAAAAAGACTACCTTTACTGCAGCTGCCGAATATATCAGACCTCACCATTCCTCTGGCAAGGAGAAGGACGGACAGAGCGTGAAATATAAATTTGGTCAGGTGCAATAACGTCGTCTTGTGATCAATACTGGGCTGAATCTTCATCTTGTAGATGAAATCTATCTATGTGATGATCAAAAAGTGGATTGAACATGCATCTGGAGTTCATTATGATGACATCAACAGAGCTGATATACATGATGGTGGATCAGCCAAGGTATTTGACGAGTGGGTTTCTGGAAAGGTATGGCTGTAATCAATCAGATTCAAGATTGTGTTACTGATTCGTATTAGGGCCATGAAAAGTTGAAACCATTCCGCAACAAAGGTTGGGGATATTATGGGATCATGCAAGATATCTTTCCGGAAGGAGGCGCAACTGGCAGAGTTTCTTTTCATGGCACCGTTGGTGTGCCACGGACCAATGCTGTTGGAACCAGCAATACCTCTGATATTTCGTCTCACGATGTTGCTTATCATCTGACCATCGAAAGTCAACAGAAACCTACCATTGCCGTCACCGTTGCAGCTGTTTCCAACCCCACACCAGCGCATATGCCTGCCCCTACTTGTGTCCCCTCCATCTCCCAAGGTACTCCGTCCGTCAACTCCACCTCAGAAAGCAACAAATGCTCATATGCAATGTTATCTCCGGATGAATCCGGATTGAGCTCCAAGTCTCCCTCCCATCTCTTTTCGGTTTCCCACCCTGGTACAAAGTCTTCGACCATCCCTCTCAATACTGGCACCTCAAGTCAAGGTGCTAGTAAATGAAGTCGAACTTCTGCTTTGCAGGCTGCTGCAGCTCGGGAGGACAAGGATCGAACGCAGCTCATTATGATCAACTCCATCAATAACGCCATCCATTCTTTGCAGGATACCGTTTCAACTGGATTCCAAGACAAATTGACTGTCGTGGCCGATGCCACAAAAGCGTTGTATCTGATCCCTGGTTTTTCAGCTAACATAGAGAAAGTTTTTGTGATGGGTGAGTTCTTTGCCGCAAATGAGAACATCAGTTCGATGTTCCTATCTCTCAAGGAGGTGGATCGTGAGGCATGCGTGAACTGTTTGTATCACAAGCATTGTTCTTCATCCGGTACTAGTACTTGACTGGTTTGTATGCATGTACAGTCTTTTGTGTTGTTCTACGTATGTCTGTAACTGCTGACTTCAAGTTGAAATGAACATTTTACTATGCGTCTTCCTCACTGTCTGAGTCCAACGCGTGTGCATCCTCTCGTTCCCTCAATATATTTTGATAATCTGCCCACATTGCTTCAGCTATCTCATCGCGCATCTGACGAGCCCTAGCATCTAAGATCTCTATGGGTTCAACATCTGCCTGATCGTTGATGGCTTGATTATTGCCTGCCTGTTGCTGATCACCATCGACATTGAAGAGTTCATCTTCATCCTCTGAAGGTTGGTGTGTGCGAATAAAGTTGTGAACAACGCAAAGCGCTGTGGGAATTCTTGCCTATACATTGAGGGAGAACTCAGCTGGGAGTAACAGAATGTGAAAGTGGTGTTTGAGAATTCCAAAAATTCTTTCGATGATGTTTCGGGCGGATGCATGACGTAGATTAAACAGCTCTTCTTTATTCTGGGGGCCACACATATATTACTCACAGAATAGATATAGATACATTTTACTCTACCGTTTCGAAGCCCGTCCCCACTCCACTAGATGGTACCGTACACCCCGGTATGGAACGAGCAGTTGTGCTCTGAGTGGGAAACCAGCAGGTACTTGCCAATGGGGTGTTGAGAATGTAGCTTCACTAGTAATGTCCTTACTGACATTAACCTAGTGATTAGTCCTATCCGTACTGACACTAGTCATATGGGTAGACTAACCGTACTGACATTAGATACGAGACTAATAAACCTAACTGACATTAGGATAGTCAGTCGGGACGTCAGTCAGGTTATTGACCGACAGCTACTCTCATGATCATGTGACATAAAGTCTAGACTATAGTCTAGATTGCTTACACTATCCATGATGTCACTATGGTGCAATACTAACATCATATTGCATCTTACTATACTATTGGCTATCTATACTTAGATTAACCTGCCCTGTAGTTATAGATGGTTCGATAGGAGATCGAACCTTATATCTTAGGAGTATAAAGATTAGATCCTAGCAGCATG
>JBBPQT010000477.1:0-15008 GCA_038092715.1 Boletus smithii | reverse complement strand
AGGCTTAGATTTGGTGATAGCTCCTGACATAAGCAACCAGTCGCGACTCACTGTCCTCACGTGCTGTCAGGGAAACTCAGCCATATCAGGCATTCTCACGATTTTACATTTTTTGTGATGTAATTGACGTCCGCGGAAGGGGACCCCGGACTTAACATGAAAGGATTACCCCGCGGGCAGGGCACGTGGCATTCTCATCAGCGAAAACAGTCCAGGGCAGGTCAGTTTGGAGGGCACGCTAGTTTCAAGTAAAAATAAATACACAGGTAAAAGCAAGTCGAGCTCCTAGGGTTGATTTCCTTCTTTTTTCCTGCCAACTGCCACTGACAGCCAAGTAGGCGACGGCGACTGCCACGTCGACGATCAACATCCTCGCGAACCGTTTACTCATCCAAACTGATTCTATGTACAGCACATGGCAACGACGAATGATAATTACTCTCAATGGCGTGCCACCGTGGCCCTGCTAGTAGATGCACCTGCCCCTTCGACCGACGACATATCTCTCCTCCACTCGTACTTCGTTCACTTTTCCCCCCGGCGCTCGGTGCATACCCGCAAGGACTCGTGTCACTCTTCAATCAATGGCGTGTCTGCCCGGATATCGCTGTTGGTGCATTGAGGGCAAGTACTGCCCACAGGACCGATCGATCCCATGCGGTATATAAATGTGTAATCAAAGGTGCTTTGTGAATATTGGGCTTGGTACGCAAATTCCAGAAGTCTGACTGAATCACTCCCGATAGGGATCAATGAAGATGCCCCGTGCCAGTAAAATATGGTAAGCTGAACTCGACAGAATTAGGGAAGATCAGAGCTGCAAAGATGATAGTATGCATCGCCCTTCCACCACCGGCTGAAGTAGAGCACGTTCAAACCTTTCCGCCATGTGGTTCCGTCTCTGGCAATTGCTAGTCTGGTTTGGGGAGCCTAATGCTCAGTTCTGCTCGAGCTTGTGCCATGTCAAGCATCATCAACCGAGCCCGGGTCTCAAATCCGCTCTCGCTAGACAGACATGCAGTGACGGTTTTCCATCCAAATTTGCTAATGACAGGAGAGACAACGAATGTTTTTCGAACCCAAATCGGCAACAGACAAACGTTCCGTGCAATGCGGAAGTTTAAGGGGCCTCGGGCGGTTGTGGTAATCGTGCACCGCTATCTGACGCTTTCCTTGCGTCCGAGGACCAGCAGACAAGCGAGATGTTGTGTTCGTATAAAGGTAATTGGTTTGAACATGAAACTGACGATTCGTGGGTCAAGCATCGGCTCTTATCCAACCCACTGTTCGCATCTTACATTCACAGCCGTCTCCATGTCTTTGCGAGAATTTAAAAATCTCTCTATTATAGATTATTTCATTGGGCTTGCGGTGACGACTGCCTTTGTAATCTCTCTTTATAAGATGTGTCAGATAGCATCGGCCTTCAAGAACGGCTTCCCTCTCTCACCTGGGCCTCCTGTCCGATGGTTCTGGGAAAGTGCGCTACCTCCTGTAAAGTCCGGTCGATCGTCTACCTTTACAATCCAATTCATTTGACATATTTCTTCCCCAACATCGCAGGCACCCTCGCAGACTGGATCGCAGAATACGACCCTGTGATCATATTAAGCCAGGGTAATCATATCATGGCCATCATCGGGCGTGTGGATGTGCGGTTCCCGATTTGTTCAATCTGTAGTGTGCGCTAATGGAGGATCATGACACTGCCTTTCATGCCTTTCATCTGCGATCGCGAGATAGGCTGTAATAGAAATCATGGAGAAGGAAGGCAGCGCCACTGTGGACCGTCCCCGCACAATTGCTGCCGGCGAATGTGTATCTGGAGGTTTGTGACTGTTATTCATACGCAGTGGCGAGCGGTTGCGTCGGCTAAGGAAGGCCCTGCAACCCAAGGAAGTGGCAGCGTATCAAGACACATACAAAGAATGTCATTGCCGACATCCTAGACGACCCAAAAAACCATCGGGTACATGTACAACGGTGAGTACCCGTTTGGTTAGTGACAGGATTCGTCTGAACCGCCACGAAACGATTTGTAGGTATGTATGCTGCGTCGGTTATACTGCGTCGGACGTACGGCAAGTCGACTCCGACATCGAATGACGATCCGGAGGTCGTCCGGATCCGTCAAGCGATGAAAAACCTTCAACATGCAATGCGTCCTGGTTCTTTTCTCGTCGATCGCATCCCGTTGTTGAAATACATACACGTCGGTTGAGGCAATATCACGACTTCGAGATCCAACTTTTCAGAGACCAAATGAAACGTTTCAATCGGACATGGTGAGCATGAATACTCTTGGCAAAACCTGTTTACGACTTTCATCGGGCATGGCAGGAAGCGACTAAAGGGGGCAATTCATTCATGAGGACACTTTTGGAACATACCAATGAACATCAACTGTCGAGGAATGAAATGGCTTATCTAGCTGGCAGCTGCCTTAGTTATCCGCACCGTAGTCGTGACAGGGCCAGATTCAGTTTGTGGCAGCGAACTTGAAGAGGCCTGGACGTTGAAACAGTGATGCACAGAACCAGATTGAATTAGACGGAGCTGTAAATACGCATCTCCTGAGGTTGGTAGACGAGGACACGTAACTGTGGGGCGCGATGTTGGCTCCCTGTCGTGTTTGTCGTGTCTTAGGCTGGTCCGACTCAGGACCAAAGAATATATATATTTTGCCAAGTCTTTTATCAGACTTATCCGCGTGGGAGTTTTGACAACTAAAGTATCTCTCTGCTGCTCACGTCGCAGACGCGTCCGCTCATCATTGTCAAGGGCGACGGCGACCGCAGCTGCGTCGACAATCAGCGTCTTTGCGAACCATTTTATTCGTCCAATACACGACCAGCGACGATCGAACGTACAGCTGCCAGCATGGCGACGATGAATGGGAATGGCTCAGCGCCGCCCTTGACGAGTTCCACCTCCAACGGCGTGCCTGCCCATGACGGCCCTGTAGATCCTCCTCCTCCGTTCGACGTGTCTATTTTCCGCTCGTACCTCCTCTCTCTTTTACCCCCGGTGCTCGGCGCATACCCAGAAGAACTCGTCTCTCTTTTCGACGATGAGTTTGAGGAGAAAGTGTCGAGGTTCGCGGCAGAGGGCGGGGGCGTCATATATGTCGTCAAAGTCAAAGAAGACACAGACGGTGAGGTGAAAGCTTGGATCTAGCCCGAACCGACCTAACACGCAGCAGAGGATGCCCCTCCGAAATTCTACTATCAACTCATCCCGCAGCTTACCTATTCCCCATCAAACATCACCTCGCTAGCCCTCATCAAGCGCGGGCCCACCCTAGACCCGCTCACTCCTCTAGCTACCCAGCTACATATACTGAATTTGTTTGGGGGTGAGGAGACGCCATATGAGAGTTTACATGCCGTGGTGAGTTGCGGTGTGAAGCCCTGGTTTGATGCGTTTGTCGGTGCCCGCGGCCCTGGTAAGGACGGCGGCGACAGCAAATTGGGTAAGCAGATTGTTGAAGCAGCTCGTACTCGGCTCATATGTGTATAGGAATACCCATGACGAAAAAGAAGTTCGCGGAGCTCGAGTTATCGCTTCTGCATCTTCAACAAAATGTTGAAATACCAGAGACGCATCTCATAATCCATCCCGTCATCCAACGGGCTGTTGAACAAGTCTGGTGGTTTTACTAGGCGTTTGAGTCGTAACTAACTCCCATTGAAGGCCCAGGGGATGACTCAAAGACCCAATATTTCGCATATTCCTGCAAAGTTTCTCAATGATAGCTCCTTCCTTAACACCCTACACGGGCATGTGAACTCATGGATCAAGTCTATACAAGCAGTCACCAAGCTCACTCGCGACGTGTCTTCTGGCACTGCGTCACAAGAAATCAATTTCTGGTTGAGCTTGGAGAGAGCGTTGGAGGGAATCGAGGCCCAACTACGGACCGAAGAAGTGAACATGGTCATGGAGTGCCTAAGAAACGCCAAACGGTTCCACGCAACAGTCAGTTTCATTGCGGACACTGGTTTGAATAGTTCTACGGATCTTGGTGAGTACTCGGTGAATGTCCTTGTGTAATATGTGCTTCATCGGTACATCACCCAGTCCACAAGTACAATCAGTTGATGAAAGACTTCCCATTGAACGAGCTTCTTTCGGCTACGGACCTCGACAAGATCCAAGAATCACTTATATTGATCTATGGGCACATTAACCGCAAGCTCAAGCTCTCGCCTTACCCGATCCGACGTGCCCTTCCGCTGGTGGAGGCTATCTCTCGAGATTTCAATGACCAATTACTTCGCGTACTAACATCACATCGATTACCGTACACGCCATACGAGACATTCGATCGATTACTGTCCCAAACGATGAACATCTTCCGCACGTGGGACGATCTCATCAAGGAGTTCACGAACGTTGCCCGTGAGGTCACGAGGAGGCGCTCAGAGAAGTTCATTCCGATCAAGGTGGTCCCCGCACACGCCAAGTTGCAGGAACGGACAAGGTATTTAAAAGATTGGAGGAAACAACACGAGCAACTTGCAGTCATGACGGGTCCGACAAAGGGGTTGGGAAGTGTTGCAAAAGAAGTGGGGGGAATGGATATGGAAGAGGAGGTGAAGGAAGCATACGAGGCAGTTAAACGGATCGACGTCCTAGATGTCTCTGTCGGTAAGTCAATCTTCGCGTGTTTGTCCTGAGCGCGTGGCGTTGAACCCTTGTACAGAGGGCACTGAGATCTGGGTCGCTGCTGAAAATGCATATAACGAACGGGTCGCGAGGGTGGAAAACCAAATCATTGCAAGGCTACGCGATAGGCTGGGCACTGCACGTAATGCGAACGAGATGTTCAGAGTGTTCTCCAAGTTCAATGCTCTATTCGTTCGACCCAAGGTAGGCCCTCTTCGATTGTGCCTTCGAGGCATATGCAAATTGTTTCGTTCCCCAGATTCGAGGTGCCATCCAAGAGTACCAAACACAACTCATCGACTCTGTAAAGGAGGACATCAAACGTCTACATGATAAGGTGAATATCGAGTTTCTTGGTATCGAACTATGCCACCGACATCTTCTCCAGTTTAAAACCCAGTACCGGTTCTCGGAAGCGTATCACATGTCTCAAATGCGTGATCTTCCGCCAATAGCTGGGGCTATCATTTGGGCCCGGCAAATCGAGCGACAACTCTTGACCTACATGAAACGTGTAGAGGATGTCCTTGGAAAAGGATGGGAACTCTATGCAGAGGGTCAAAAGCTCCAATCCGAATCTACCGCTTTCCGTAAGAAACTTGACACGCGACCCGTCTTCGAAGCTTGGCTACACGATATCAATCGACGGGATATGGCCGTCAATGGACGATTATTCGAAATCGTACGATTGCGTGGTGGAGGGTTCCAACTCGCGGTCAACTTTGACCCGCAAACGATTACCCTATTCAAGGAAGTTCGCAACTTGCTTTGGCTCAATTTCCAAGTCCCACACATGATTACGAATATGGCAAAGGACGCCAAGAGAGTGTATCCTCATGCTGTTTCGCTCATGGAAACCGTCAGGACATACGGACAAACATTGGATTTAGTAGAGCACAACCAAGGGATCGAGTGGCTCGTCGCTGAGTACCGCAACGAAGCCCAGAGGATGGTTGCAAAAGGTATGTTCTCCGCTCTGTCACCCTTGAACACCTGCAAGACTAGAACTTTTCAGGCATGAGCATACGGTGGGACTATTTCGTGAACCAATATGACACGGCTCGTTTCGTATCCGGTGCCGATGGGCGAGATAACCGACATATCCAATTCGTCCGCGAATTCGCTAGCGTGGTTTCGGTGTTGCAAGACAAGACGAACAACGTCATTGATTTATATCGAGATATCCTTCGTGCAGTAGAAGACCTGGCAACATGTGCGTACACCCACGAGGCTTTCTTGGAACTTTTAAGCAAGATTCAGGCCGCGGTATGAGTCTTCATTTCCGCCAGGACGTGTCATGTTGACACTGGTCGTTTTCCCTTCTTCTTTTGCTCAGATTGATCGTTTGAACTTGGAAGGTTACGCCAATCTGGAACATTGGGTAGCGGAACTGGATAAGCGGATAGAGGGCATACTGTTGCAACGTCTGACGCATATTATTCAAGTCTGGTGCTCTGAGTTTGATCGGACGGATGATGGTGATACCCGTCGCGATCTCCTACCTCTCCGTGACATAACCAACAAACGACGAGCTGGAAAGGGTGTTCGGGAAGAGAAGGTCAGTGGTCTTTTATCTTCCTTTGGAGCGCATCCTCACGGGGTCTCCTCAGATGCTCGAAGGAAATATGACCGTAAAGCCTATCGTGCACGAGATTCGGATACAGAACCAAGTCATCTTCCTTGACCCTCCAATAGAGTATGCTCGTTCGACGTGGATCAAACAACTACATGACTGGCTTGGTAAACGTCTCTTGGCTTAGTTGTACTAGCAATGCTAACCGATGTATAGGCGTCATTTGCCGATTACGCCGTATCCAAAGCTCGAGATATGAGATTGGCTTGCAGATGCAACGGAATCTCACCTCTGAAACAACCTACACCTCCCTCGTGAGTGAACTGTATTGACTGCGCTTATCAGAGTCCCGCTGACACCGGCACCTGCACAGCTGACACACTTTTCTGATAACACCCTAGAGCGGCCATTTGCCCTCATCGAACTCAAGGTCCAACAACTGAAAGACTACGTCGCCAAATGGCTGCAATTCCAATCGCTCTGGGACCTTGAAGCCGAATATGTCTTCAACCGACTCGGAGACTCGCTCGCACACTGGCAACAACTCCTCACCGAAATCAAAAAAGCGCGATCGACGTTCGACACCTCGGAGACGCAGCGCAGTTTCGGTGTTTGCGTCGTTGATTACGAACAAGTGCAGGCACGGGTGAACGCCAAGTACGACTCGTGGCAGAGGGACATTTTGAGTCGATTCGGTGTCAAGTTGGGAAACGCAATGAAGGAGATGCACGCGTCGATCTTGAAGGCGAGGAACGAGCTCGAACATCATTCGATCGAGGGCTTGGTCGGTGGTGGGTCGAGGCGATTCTAAAGGAGACACCACGCCTCAATGCATCACACCCGAGTATGTTTTGGCTTTGTCGTCGTTTTTCTTTGGTTTGGTTTTCCGCTTCCCCCCGACCTTCCGGTTTCATTGACGCTCTTCGCTTGTAATTTTTTCTTTCTCTTGTCCATAGCTTTATATATATACCCGCTCTGGGTCCGGATCTAGGCCGCAACCCGTCACTCGTTTATGCGACGTCGACGAATCTCGTTCGTTTCACATGCTTGCCTCCCCCCAACTGTCGTTCATTCTGGCCTCGCTTTACCGATGAGTCTACTGTATTGGCTACGTATATGATATTCGATGTAATCATGGGACTTGCTCGCAACGAACCCTTTTTCTGATGATGTGGTGTAATTCTGAGCGACTGTAGATCAAAGGTAGTCAGTCAAAGAGGCATGATCTATACCAGTTGGATGGTGCTATCTATGAACAATGGTTGCGTACGTCGTGGAAATAATGCCCTACAAATAAGTTAGAGACGTTACCTAGATCTCCCGAGCACCAATATGATTAGGACAAAAGTCCAAGAAGCATCGCCGGCCGGGCTATCCTCCCCACAACAAACGAATCGCGTATGGATCTTGCCTCAAGTCACCACCTTGTTATGTCCGCTTCCGCCTCGCCAAACAAACTCGTCTTTTTTACCGAAAAATCTTCCAGTGCACCTCCCTCTCCCTCTCGTTCATAATACGCTGGAAACTCGCGTTTCAAGAAACCAAGGACGTGCCGATTGATTTGCTCGAATTCGAGGAGGAACCCATCGTGTCCGTCGGGGGATGGGATGGCGACGAGTTCAGCGTCGGGGATGTGTGTCGCGAGTTCACGCTGTTCGGTGGGTGTAAAGAGGCCGTCTGTTTCGATGCTGATGATGAGGGCTCGGGGAGGGAGTGTGGCGAGGATGGTGGCGAGGGCGGAGGATTGGATGTCCAGTGGGATGGTGGTGTCAGCGTCGGTGTTGGTGTTGGTAGAGGAGGAAGAGGGGGTGAGGGTCGTACGTCCCCGAGCGAGGTCATGTGTGTCCAATTTGCGTGTGATGTGGATGTAACAGTTGGCGTCGAATCGGGCGACGAACTTGGCGCCTTGGTAACGGAGATAGGATTGGGCTGAGAATACGGGAGGGGGTGGGAACGAGGGTCCGTGTTCGGACGTGGGGGAGTGCGAGGTCGTGTGGGATGGGGACTGTGCTTGGGAGTGTGAACGGGATGTGCGCTGGTGGCCTTCGTTGTGGGCGATGAGGGCTTGGTTGGCTGTTGAGAGGGCGAGGGGCGTGATCGTTTTCGTTTTCGTGTGAGGATGGACGTTGGAATTGGAGGTAGAGGGTGGCGCCACCTGGGGACGTCTTCCGAACCTGCTCTCGAACGAGTCACGCGAGCGGTAGGTGAGCAGTGCGGCCATGCGCGCTGCGGCGAGACCAGAGGATGGTTGGGAGATGTAGTAGCCGTCTTCGTAGGTGGGGTCGCTGTAGATGCATTGGCGTTGGGTTTCGCCCCAGCTGATGCACCATGCCGAGTGTTGGGCGGAGGTGGCTAGGGGGATGATGTGGCGGATGTACCCGGGGGGAGTACAGAGCGGCCACTCGAGGACGGCCATACCGCCCATGGAGCCCCCGATGGCGACGGCAACGCGTGATACGCCGAGGTGGTCGAGCACGCGCTTGTGTAGTCTGTCGTATGGCTTGTCATCAGTGAACTGCACGTCATGACGGAAGGTGCATGGACGCACCGAATGTCATCGCGGATGGACGTCTGGGGGAACTCGGGGCCATACGGATGGCCCGTGTCTGGGTTAAGTGTGACTGGGGAAGCTGTTCCATACGGCGAGCCGAGGACGTTGGCGCAGAAGATGAAGAACCGATTGGGGTCAAACGCCTTTCCGCGGCCCATGAGCGGACCCCACCTGGAACATTCATTTTCGTCTGAACAAGGATGAGAGAAGAAGAGACGAGGATACGGACCAATCTTCGACATCGGCACTGCCGGTGAAGGCATGGCAGATGATCATGACGTTGTCTCTAGATTGGTTGAGACGACCCCATGTCTTGTACGCGACGGGGACATCTCTCAGAAGGTGACCACTTTCGAGGGCGAAAGTGGGGACGACGTGGATGGACTGTTCGAGGACGGGCGGTAAGATGGGCATGAAGCAAAGTTGGATGGATCTCAGCAAAGACTGCCAAGTGCGATGACTCGAGTATGGCGACACTGCATGGACTCACGGCGTGCTCGCATTACAAAGTATCGTAACGAATGACAATACAAAGTTTTCCTGACGATGTTTCTTACCACCCTTGTCTTCGCCATCTCTCCCTGTGTGCGTGAGCTTCTTCCACCGCTCTCTTATTGTACACATCGCCGTATCCCCCGTCCATGCCACCATGGACGGTGCTTGGTGTTTCGCTACCTGCCAATTCCCGCTTTTTCCGGCGAATGAGGGCGAGTGCACGTTCACGTTCCGACGACTCTCGATTCAAACGTGCGGTTGTTGGATCTAGTTGCTTCGGTGGGGGTGGTGGCTGATCAGAATGGCGAGACGAACGGTGGTCTCGAGAACGTGGATTAGTCGAGGGAAGTGATGGTCGTGAGGATGAGCGAGTGGCCAGTTGTTGCGTTATAGACGTGAGCGGGTCATTCATAGATTTAAAGCGAAGATCCCTTTGCCTGTCAACACCGTCAGAAAACATTCGTTGATATCATAGACTGCTTACCGTCTCTCGTCTTTCTGATCCTCTGCAATCTGACCACGGTCTCTTGCCTTGTCTGAGTACCAGGGGTTGAGGTCTTTGGCACTTGGTGCAAGTGGGACGCCTTTCTCGGCTTCCGAAGGTGTTGTCTTTTTAGTCGCACGAATCGCGGTGACCATCGCTTGCTGTAGCGCCACATCTTCAGCAAAGAAATGCGAACAAGACATGCTAACGATCCTCACCTGCTCCAGATCCTCGAAAAGGTTGATATGCTTTCCGGATCCAATTCCTGTTCCAATTCCTGTTCCCAGTCCTGCACTAGCGGGACCCTCTACCTCATCCGCCTTGTCCTTTCCCTTCCCACCGATCCCTGCGCGTTCGCGCAACAGCGTCAATCGAGCCTCTGCGTCTGCAAGTGCGATCCGGCCCTCTTGTTCTGCATCTTTAAGGGCTGCTTCTTCTTCATCTTTTCGGACGCGCTCGATGTTGTCCCTTCTGTATGGGTGGTATGATTTATGGTGGGCGATGTTCAATTTCCCCATGTTGTTTGGGCTGGCTGAGGCAAGGAAGGGACGGAGGAGCGGCTGTGGGAACTTGCTTAGTCAACGGCTTTAGAATTAAACAAGGTCAAACAGCTTGAACCTTGACTGAACAGCTTCAACTTGACCAGTGACACAGAGAACATGAATGACGAGGAAGCATTTATCCAAAAGCTTTCTGATGCCCACCCTGGCTACGTGCAGTTTATCACGCATCTCACGACTCTAGCATCCACATACCTGCCACCATTTATATACATCACGGACGCGAACAACCCGCGCATCACAACCTCGGTGATCGACGCCATCTTTCTTGATGCCTCTTCCATCCCGAATGCTCCGCCCACTCTCTACGCGCATGTAAACGCTGTGGCATGTTTCCACCCGCGCGTATTCTACGACTCCGTCCTCAACGCACTCGCGGGGTGGAAGCCCTCATGGGAGAATGGGTGTCAAGTATGGCCTGGGGATGATTCGCAAAGATACAACGACAGCATCGACAGCTTTCTACATGGGCTCAGGAGGCTACGTCTCGAGCGTACAGGCGATCCCTCCAGAGGAAAAGGAAAAGGCAAGGCGATTGCTTCCGCAAACGAGCAAGATCCATCGATGGTGATCCTGATCGAGAGAGCTGAGAGGCTCTCTGAGAGTCTCCCGGAGTTAGTTGTCCCTCTGTCTCGTTTAGCCGAGCTAGTAAGTCAAATCATCCCCTTACCCATCCAGAGCGAGCTTACGTGGAGGAAAGTGTATTACTGACTAAAGTGGCTTTCATATAGTCACGAACCAACGTTTCAGTTATCCTCTTGTCATCTGTCAGTTGGGAAGACATTCGGCCCGCCCTAGGTGCATCACCCGACCCGTATTATGTCGACATTGAACCCCTGGCCAAACGAGGTAGATAAGTCTCTCACCGTGCAGATTTCGGGATTTTCTTTTTAGCGACTCACTATTGCAGATGTCCTCCAAAGGCTCGTGTCTGCGTTTCACAGAACGTCCCTGTCTCAATCATCGTCTGACACACCTCACGTGACCTATCATCCCGCTTTACAGCCGCTGTATGAACAATACGTGGACACGCTTTACAATGCGGTATCAATATACACGAACGAGCCCATCGAATTGCAATACGTCGCCGCGGCTCGGTGGCCGGGCTTCGTGAAGCCGGTTATTAGTCAATACGACGAATTTGTTCGGCAAGCGGAAGAGGAGGGATCAGATCCGCCGGAACTCGAGCCGCCCGGCACGGATGGCCGTTTGCGTTTGTTCAAGTTCTTCCTGCCGACATTTACAGCTGCTTTAGACTCGCTTTACCCGCGCCTCGATAATGCCGCTGACTGGGCCGCAAACAACGATTATGATGCAGGCCAGACGTCAGCCATTTCCAACCGCGACAGTCTCTCAAACAAGGGGAAACCGATGTCAAGTTTCAGAACGGACCGTCTTCCACGGATGTCCAAATTCATCCTTATCGCTGCGTTCTTGGCATCGACTAATCCACCAAAAAGCGACGTGCGGATGTTCGGCCGAGGACCAGAAGAACGAAAAAAGAGGCGAAGGAAATCGGGTTCTCCGAAGAAGAGTGGGGGGGCACAAACAGTTGTCAAGGTACGCGCCCGAAGCTTCGATTTTCTGGTGTCACCGACCGGTCGTTTCTATCCATTTTACTAGGTTTCACAACGATTGCTTGGCCCAGCGACATTTCCGTCGGATAGACTGCTTGCAATCTTGGGTATGTTATTAGAGGAAAATGATTACGAGACCCGACCGCATGACCCCCGATTCGAACTGCCGGGAGAATACACGGACATTGAAATTGGGCGTATCCACGTCTACGGAGCTGTACGGAACTTTCTCTAACGTTGGTCGGTTGTCAGGCAACGATCACTAAATTAATTAATGTTGCAGATCGCGGAACTGACCTTGATGCGGGCGTTGCACCGAACGAGTCCGGCTGACAAGCTGGATGGACCCCCGATGCTCAAAAGTGGGATATCGTATGATGTTGCACTGGCGCTTGCACGGGATCTCGACGTTCCGCTTAATGACCTGATGTGGGATCCAGCTTGAGACAGATCATTGATGTTGGTTGTGGTGTTTATAATTAACCCTACGGGTATACTGCTAATTTAGCTGAGGCCCAGCGTGTAGAGGTTTGAACGAGGTTGAAACGTTGATGTCCCGAGTAATACACTTCTCGTCGGGTATGGATAACCCATTCCACTGCAGCGAGTGGACAAGGACAAGGACCAGTCCCCACGGATTCTAACCACCTCAAACCAGCAACATGAGACTGACCACTGCCGCGATCGTGATGATCAATGCAAGATGACAGTGAAACAATGAGCCATTGACTATGACAACCACTTCGGTGTTCCTTGGCACTTGGTTTAGATGACCATGTCTTGACCCATCAAATATATGATACAAGTCTCAGCAAACAATCCTTGTAACAGACTAGACCACTGGAAGAGGTGAGGCGATGGTGTCGACTAGCCTTATCAACAACTGACATGACATGTGCATGAAGCCAAGTTAATATGATCCCAACAATCAAGAAGGCGATGACTTACCGCATCAGATGGGATTCCCGGGCCCTCCAATATGTGGATAAACTAAACAGTTTATTACTTTTTCCCAAAAAAGACGGGGACACTACAAAGTTCGGGATTTACATAATGGTGGGAACGGTTTTACTGCATTTGTGATGGTGGCCCGAGAACGATGTGTTGGCCGTTCGATTAAATGACCTCGACGTTCTCTGAATCTAACCATTCCCTAGGCTTTGCTAGTGGGGACTTGTACCAGGAGTCACAGATAGCATTCCATGCGGCAGCGGAACCAACTTGAACGACAACCTGAGCGGCTATCTACCGCCCTGACACGCTGCAACCGTGCAACCGGGATCTTGGTAGCTATGACTTGAGCAATTTCCATAATTACGCGGCGGTCAGGAACACGTTTGGGGGCTTACCAAAACTCTCACTAGGTCTGCAAACTGGCGCCTGTCTCACACTGTTCGTCTTTCCCTCAATCCCCTTGATGCCCTTCGAGCACACCTCCCCGTCGCAAGACTATCCATTGGGGCGGCTCAGCACGCCTTCCCATGAATACTTCGCTGACGTTCACACGATTGGAAGCCAAGATAAAGACTCAGAGTCGGACGTCCATGTTCGTACCCTCAGCTCAGGTAGGTCTTGTGAGTAGGTCCTAGTTCTTGGTGTCATTCAAACCGTACAATCAACCCAGCCTCCGAAATCCATGTGCGTGGTCCGAATATTGGTACTTCATCATCCTCTTGGTAGCAATCCTGAACGCTATCTATAGGAGTACACGTCAAATTTCGACGACCCCAACCTCGACCCGAACCAAACTTCCGAGTTTAATGACGATTCGCCATACCCCGAGGTCCGCTCTGCGGTAGCCAACACCGATGATCCATCGATACCCGTGATGACGCTACGAGCTTGGGTACTTGGCCTGGCATGGTCGGTTATCATTTCTGGCGTCAACCAATTCCTCTTCTTCCGCTACCCCTCTGTACCCATCGTAGGCATCGTCGCACAACTGATTTCATATCCTCTCGGGAGTCTCTGGGCATCCTACGTTCCTCGAAAACGAATATTCGGTATCTCATTGAATCCAGGTCCGTTCTCTATCAAAGAACACGTGTTGATAACGGTTGGTGTCCTGTTCTGGACATTCTGCTTCCGTTGGATCCGTGTCATTTACATTTTTGTAGATCATGGCCGGCGTTGGATCGCAGTCGGCTTACGCAGTAAGTCTATGCACGTGAAGGAACACTTCTCGTGCCTTTGATTGATCCAAATTTAGACCGACATTATCGCCGTACAGAGGGTGTATTATAATCAACGCTACAGCTTTACCTGTTTGTAGTCTCGCTCTCTGGAAATGTCTCTCGACTGATGCATGGCGTTTTCCGCTCCACCCCTTTTTTGTTCGCATTTAGATCAATGGTTCCTAGTCGTTTCCACGCAGTTAATTGGGTTTTCTGCGGGTGGGATCGCTCGTCGGTTTCTCGTAACCCCGCCAAGCATGATATGGCCGAGCACGCTTGTGACCTGTGCGTTGTTCAATACCCTTCATTCGCAACAGTACGCGGGGAGTGGCCGGTTGGGCGGGATCAGCCGAGAGCGGTTCTTCCTGTACGCTTTCGCAGCATCGTACCTATGGTGTGAGTTTATTGTTCTTCCAATGTACTTTTCGACACTAAGTCGGTGATACGTAGACTTCTTTCCTGGATATCTGTGTACGTCGTTGGCCTGGAAATCGGGTGTTGTCCGCAACGAGAACTGACTAGCCCTCTTTGGTTAGTCCAGGGACTGTCATATTTCTCGTGGGTTACTTGGATATGGCCTGAAAGTGCGGGTGAGTCCGTGCGGCCTTTTCGGTTAATTGTTCGTGTGGCTTACATAAATTGGCTTGGAAGTCGTTGCACAATTATTTGGGTATGTAGCGTCTTTTCCGTTTCTGTTCTGCGTTGTTGGTGACAAAGCGAACGGCCCCAAGTTACGTCCATGGAATGGTGAGTGCGATCGCGAACGAGTCCAGTCAAAATACGCATGAAATGATGGCACAGGGCATGTCTGTGTTGACATTCGATTGGAGCCAAATCGCGTACGTGTTCCTCAGTGTAGCTTGGTCTGCCAGGGATTGATAATGTTCAATATCTAGGTATATTGGCTCACCGCTTGCCACACCATG
>JBBPQT010000476.1:0-15024 GCA_038092715.1 Boletus smithii | reverse complement strand
CACTCTATGGACTCAAACATGCCAGACTTGCCTGGTGGCGTATGCTAAACAAGTCCATGATTGAACTCGGGTTCAAGCATTTGAAATCCGACGCTGGAATCTTTCTCTACTGGAAGAAGGGTACTACTACTGTAGTCGCGATTGTTTACGTCAATGATGCCCTTTTCTGTGGTCCCAACAAGAAAATTGTTGATGAAGTCAAAGCTGCCTTCATGAAGAAGTGGGAATGCTGGGACCTCGGAGTTCTGAAGGAATTCCTCCGAATGCGAATCCACTGGAACGGCCAGAAGATCCTCTTGGATCAAACCACATATCTGGAGAAGATTGTAGAACACTGCGGCATGATAAATGTGCGCACAGCACCTACTCCCCTTCCTCAAGGTTATTATCCTTTACCGAACGACGGACCTGTCAATCCGACACTCTGATCCCGGTTTCAAATAATCATAGGGTCACTCCTATACATTATGCTTGGTACCCAACCGGACATTGCATACACCATGATGATGCTTCCCCGTCATTGTGCTAACCCATCCCAAGACCACTTAGACAAAGCGCAATACATACTCTGATATTTACTCGGAACGAAAGACTATGTGCTAGTTTATGATGGATCGTCCGGACTTGGTATTACCACATGTACAGACTCAGATTGGGCTTCCGATCCAGTTACCCGTCACTCCCAGACAGGTTACTACTTAAAATTGGCAAACAGAATATTCAGCTGGAGGTCCCATGCCCAGCAAACCATTGCCCTATCATCCACCAAAGCCGAGTATATGACCCTGAGCAATTGCTCCAGACAAACCGTATGGATCCAGACTTTGCTTGGTGAACTCGGATATGATCTCTGTCCGATTCCCATAGCTGGGGATAACCAAGGATCCATTTTCATGGCTTCCAACCCTGTTACCGAAACTTGGTCGAAACACATTGACATCCGATATCACTATGTCCGTGAGGTTGTAGCTGATGGAAAAGTCACTCTCAAGTTTATTAACAGATCCAATAACCCAGTGGACATGTTCACCAAGAACTTAGGCCATGTCAAGTTCGAACAGTTCTGAGCTCAGCTCAGACTAGTATTTTTCTCAGGTAGTAAATCCACTTGAATGTCCATTCCTATTCCACTTATGTACCTCCATGTACTTAGCGAGGGGGAGTGTTGAATAGACACTTACTATAGGTACATATATACATTACTGAAGTAGTCTAGATACATCTGTAGCTATCCGCCACAGTCTGAAGGTATCCGGAGTATGCAATCTGCCCGGATACAAGTCTGGACTATCTGGACTTCACATACCGCACTTGGACATAGTGTGGACACTCACTAGACAAGCGAGATGACATGAAGTAACACTTAGATTACTTCCCCTTGTAGCTACATGAACAGTATATATACCAGGAGTTCTCTCCTGATGAATTAACTGGTTCTCTCATTGTTTCCCCCACTTTGTGTGCACTCTCAGACCATAGGTGAGTTCTGGTGGGCTGCCCCTACACATCCCCCTATGCCTGTTCTACAATATTGTGTGAGGCCGGGCCACCAGAATTCTGCAGCAACGAGTTGTCGGGTTTTGAGACAACCTGGGTGACCACCAGCAAGTTTGTGATCATGGCATCGTTGAACAATGGATCAATGGAGAGTTTCATTGGCAGGGACATAGATGCGACCTTGGTAGGTAAGGATTCCTTCAGTGTGTTGCCAAGCTGACAGGCGGGAGTGGAAGGCGGCAGGGATGGTAGGTTCCAGGGAGGACTGAAGGTGTGATAGGATGAGGGGGTTGCCGGCGGATGAGGCTGCAATCCGGTTGTGTAGGGTTGTGTCAATAACATTGACAAAGAGAGAGTCGGGCAGCAGGGTGGTCACCGAGTTGTCTGAGTCATCAGGGTTGAGGTCAGATCGTCAGGAAAGGGCATTGGGGCCAGCAAGGAGTGTGCCGGGTACATGTATCATTTTGAGGTCGAAGTCAGCTAAATCGAGTAGCCATCTTGCTTGTCGTCGATTGAGGTTCTGGGCTTGACGGAAGTAAGTCAAGTTCTTGTGATCTGTGAATACCTGGACAGGACAAGGGGATCCATGGAGGTAATGTCACCATGATTTCAGGGCATGGATGATGGCGAGGAGTTCTCGATCATAGATGTTGTAGTTCCATTCTGCCAGAATGAATGATTGAGAAAGATAGGAACAGGGATGCCAGTCGCCATTGGAATCGGTCTAGAGTAGGATAGCTCCAGAGGCGTATTTGGAGGTGTCGGTGGCTATGGCGAATGGTTTGGAGAAGTCATGGAGGTGGAGAACAGGTTTTGACAGGAACAACTGTTTCATGTGGTCGAAGGACTGTTGGCATGAGGGTGTCCAGTCCCATCGGTGATCCTTTTTGGTAAGGTCTGGGAGGGGGCGGGCGATGGTTGAGTAGTCTGGGATGAAGCGGCGGTAGAAGTTGGCAAAGCCAAGGAAGGAGCATACTTCCTTGACTTTTGTGGGGACAGGCCATTTGGTGATACTGTCTAACTTGACTGGGTCCATTGCAAGTTGACTGGGTTTTACGATCATTCCCAGATATTCTACCTCCAAGGCAGCAAACTGGCACTTTTCCAATTTTAGGTGGAGGTTGAGTTCGGTCATCCTTTGCAGGACGTGGCGGGTGTGTTCAGTGTGGCTTTGTTCATTGGGGGAGAAGATGAGGAGGTCGTCCATATAGATGACGAGCCATCCTTCGGCTATCATGTCCTGGAAGGAGTTGTTCATGAATCATTGGAAGGTGACAGGGAGTTACAGAGTCCGAAGAACATGACCATGGGTTCGAAGAGACCTTTGTGGGTGATGAACACCGCTTTCCACTGGTGACCATCCTTGATGTGGATGTTGTTGTATTTCCATCATACATCGAACTTGGTGAAGTGTTGAGCATCCTTGAGTTTGTTGACAAGGTTGGAGATAAGAGGGAGGGGGTATGCATCACGAGTGGTATGCTCGTTGAGGTATCAGTAGTCTTGGCAGGGGTGGAGTTTCCCATCCTTTTTCTTGATGAAGAAGAAAGAAGAGGCTTGGGGAGAGTTGGATAGGCGGATTTTTCCAGCGTCGAGGTTTTCTTGCAGGAAGTCTTTGGTGGCTTTGTGTTTATTGGGGGGGATAGGGGATAGATCTTTCCAATTTTTGGTTGGAAAGATTCATCAAGGTTTATTTCGTGGTCATAGGGGCGTGATGGGGGAATGTGATCTGTGGCTTCTTTGGAGAAGACAGATGCGAAGTTGGTGTATTCTAAGGGAAGGGTGATCTTAGGTTTGGCTTTTTCGGCGGCCATGGCAAGTTCGGTTGCCTGAGTTAGTCGGGCAACAGTGGGGGAGTTAGGCAAGAATCTTCAAGAGTCTCCTTGGATGATTCTGTGGAGGGCTTGGTTTCATTGAGCCCGTTGGAGGTATTGGTCCTCCATTTCATAGTCAATGAAGTTGTAGAGTTTTTCATCGTGTACTGAGCTGGTGTTCACATGTTGGGGAGTTCATGGGAGGGGTTTCTGAAAGAAGGAAGCATGCCGTTCATTATCGGCGGTGTGGGTGGCGTAAAGTTCTTTTGATTGATCGCAAGACTTAGGGATGGAGAGAGTCTGTCTGGACCAGTCGATGGTGGGGTTTGTGGTGCGTAGCCAGGGGAGTCCAAGAATGACATTCTCTTTTCCACAGGCCATGACATGGAAGAGATGCTTCTGGGCGATTCCCTCGATGTTGGTGAATAGGGTGCAAGTGTAACGGATTTCTCCGTTTTTGTTTGAAAATTGGTCGATGTTTCGGACCCTGATAGGGACATCAAGTTTTACGGTGGGAAGGGTTTCGAAGTACAAGATTTACCTCAAAGTGAAGGGACAGAGGAATAATGTCTCAGGTAGGAATACTTACCTGGATGTGATGAACGATGGTTCAAAGCAAATGGTCTTCTCAGAGTAGTCTCGATGAGAGAGGAATCGAACAGTGATATTTGAGTAAGGAAAAGACATGCTGTATTGACAGAGTCTTTATACTGATATGATATAAGGTTCAATCTCCTATCTAATCTTATCAAGATATAGGGCAGGTTAATCTAAGTATAGAGAACCAATAGCATAAATAACTATAGTAAGATGCAATATGATGTCAGTATTGCGCCATAGTGACATCATGGATAGTGTAAGCAATCTAGACTGTAGTCTATACTTTAGATCACATGGTTGTGATTTATTTCATGTGATGAGTCACTTTATGAGTCACACATGAGTCACGCCTATTAGGATAAGAATCCTAATGAATGAGTCACACCTAATGGGTCATGCCTAATACCATTAGGGTAACTTGGCTAGTGACGTTACATTCTCAACAAAGGGAGTTTTTTTGTACAAATTGCCAGTCAATGCAGGAGATATCTGCACCGCTGTCAACTAGGGCTCGGGTGTCGACAATGTTTAACATGTGGGATGGGGTGATCAACTGCAAGGGAATTCACATAGCATTTAGGTTGCAGATATAATTACAGGAGCACATGTTACAAGAGAGGGGGAACTTTGCGTTGAATGAAGTTCCTGTTTCAAAAATCCTTGTCATCAAAGGAGAAGGCGACTCATGCTACTTCTTCTTCGTCGTTATCGTTGTCAATCTCCTCTAGCTTGGGTAGTTCCTCAGCTTTGTTGATGTTCTTGGTCTTGGTCTGAGAGGTGGAAGGGAAGGTGGGGCAGGCAGAGCTAAGGTGTCCGCCCTTCCGGCATCTGAAGCATAAACCCTTCTCAATACATCTGGTGTGTTTGGCGGGAGTGAGCTTTTGGATGCGAACGGCATCTATGTCCATGGCATTGGGGTCTCTGGTTCTGGTGGAGGGAGGGATGAAGGATTGTGTGGTGGGGGCGGGGTTTTCTTAGGATCTTTGTTGTGGCGGGACGCAACCCGGTTGGAGCAGTTCCATTGGGCTTGGAAGCTTTCAGCTTTGGTGTACCAGTTGTTAACCTTAGTGGGCACTGTATCCATAGAATAGATGCGGCACATGAGAGGGGCATTGAGCCCTTCATAAAAGAGGCAGATAAGAACTGTCTCATCAGTAATACCACTAAGGTGAGCAGCGACCTTGAACCCATTGATGTAGTCCAAGATATTGTCTTTGCTCTGTACAAGGGATTGGAGGGTGGCAAGGGCGCGTCCTTTGAGGTCAGTGGTGAGGAAGGTTTTCTGGAGTGTTTTGACGAAGTCCAAGAACTTTCTGAATGTGTTTGCTGTGATGGCATCTGCGGTGAAGGTAGCAGCCCATCCTTGGGCAGATCCTTTCTTCATAAAGGAGAGGGCGAAAGCTATTTGCTTTTTGTCGGTGTCATAGATGGTTTTGTTGACCATCAGGTAGAGTTGGACCAACGTGATCCAGGCTTGGAACATTTCTTCCTTGCCATCATAGTTGTCAGGGGTTCCAAGGCGAAGTTCTTTCACTGAGGAAGTCATGCGTATGATGGGAGGGGGTACAGTTGGTGGGGGTGGTGCAGGAGGCTGAGGGTTCTTTGGTGGTCGAGGGTTTACAGGGATCTGGTGGGGGTTAGCCCATGGTGGTGCTGGGGTAGAAATGGTGGGAAGAACTGTGGCAAAGGTAGTCTTGGATCAAAGCTAGGTCTTTTGTTATGCTTGGTCCTGGGTAAGGGGCAAGCGTAGCCTCTGAGATGAAGTGGTTCAAGGTGTTGTCAAGGGGGTTTCCTACTCGACAAGACCAAGGGTTCAAAGGTTCAAGGAGTTACCCGTTCTGAGTATGGGCAAGACTCACAAGGCAAAGCCAGAGAGTAAAGAGGGCACTGTGATTCACAAGTAATGGGAGTACAGAGGAGACCTAGTTTAAGGTATAAGGTAGGCGACGAAGGTACTTTATATACAATACAAGGTAGTTTAGGGCCGGCATGGGAAAGGTCTGGAATAGTGAGGGAATAAACGTGATGACAAGGCAAATGGGTAATCATGCGATAGTTGCGGACAATGATGGGATAGTGGTGAGTCATCACGGAAATGAAAGGAATGTTCTGGAACGTCAAGGAAAAAGTATAGTGCTATGGGGAATCGTAACAGGAGGTCCTCGAGCTGCCAAGAATAGGGAACTCGAAGATCCTCTAGAGTGGGGTTGAGACCCACTTTGTTGAGAGCTTCACTGGCTTTGATCAACTGGTTGGAGGTATTGAGCGACATTGTTTATAATCTCTCCAATAAAAGGAGGTACAGGTAAGGGAGAGCAAGGAGGGGATGAGAGTGATGGGGAATGTCCTTGACAATATGCTGCTTCTTCTCGAGGAGATCTTTCAAGGCTGTATGGAGCCTCAAAGTAAGAGTTGCTTGGTGAAGCAGGTGGAGTTCGTATGACTGAAAAGAATGTAAAGGGATTTATATAAGCCCTTCAATCTCTGGAGTTAGAGTGAACTATATTGATCTCACTGTGATGGTGGCGCTCTCCTTGTTCTATTGATCCTTGGCACAATGGACAAGGGATCTGGAATGGTACACCTGGGGATATGGTGCACTGGTCTATGACTGGGCGAGGGACTGTGTCTGGACGATGAGGAATGGTCTCTGGAGCAGATCCAGGAAAAGGAGTAGGATGACGAGGATGGGGATGAGGACTTGTTTGACTCAAAGGGAGCTTGATTACTTACACTTGTTAATCCTTGGGATCTAAGCGCAAGTGTCAGATGATGAGCACCTGAAAATGTTCTGAATTCAAAGATAATGAAGAACATCTCGGACATGCGCCAGAAGATCAAGCATCCACTTGGAAAGGTGAAGATGACTGTATCGTCTCCATCAACAAATCTATCGCCTAGGTGGATCACTTTGAAGATATAACAGAAGATGATCAATGCATTTAGGATCAAAGGATTGAACCAATGTTCATCCCGCGAGACAGTGGGAGGCATCGTGATATCGGTGACGGACTCCGCTTGTCTAAGCGGGGCTCATAACCTTTCAAAGTACAAAGTACCTCAAAGCGAAGGGACAGAGGATAAAAGTCTTAGGTAGGAAGGCTTACCTGGAGGTTTGATGAATGATAGGTTCAGAGCCTAAGAGTTTTCTCAGAGTGAGACTCGATGAGAGAGAAATCGAATGTTGGTATTTGAGATAAAGATTACATGCTACTAGGATCTAATCTTTATACTCCTGAGATATAAGGTTCGATCTCCTATAGAACCATGTCTAGCTATAGGGTAGGTTAATCTAAGTATAGATAGCCAATAGTATAGTAAGATGCAATATAACATCAGTATTGTGCCATAGTGACATCATGGAGAGTGTAAGCAATCTAGACTGTAGTCTAGACTTTTAGGTCACATGGTCGTGAATGTATCATGTGATGAGTCACTCTATGAGTCACGCCCATTAGGAATGAGTCATGCCCAATACCATTAGGGTAACTTGGCTAGTGACATTACATTCTCAACATCCAGTTCAACCAAAAGGATGTGGACTGCTGTGGTTGCTGCTTGATAATGGTTCCAAAGAAAAGCAATGTGCTGTTATATACCAAGTAAAGCATGTATATCTGCATTCTATTGCTCCCATCTATGGAAACCAGGCAACTAAACTGGAGGGAAGGCTTGTCTTCTAGCTTGTAGAAACTTGCAGGGCATTCATTTTGTAACCTCCAATGCAATGTGTCATGTTTGAGTTTATGCTTCAGTTGTTGATCAACACAGTGAAGAATTTCAAGGTAAACATTGAATGAGTTTGACAATTAGATAGACAGATAGGCACAATAAGGTACCTAATGTGTATTAGTACACATCATTAATGATGTGACTGCACTTACATCATGGAGGTGACATAATGCTTTCACTTGTGCTTGAAGAGTGAAGCATGGACAAGCATGGTGCTGTTGACAGAAGGCAGTGAGTGTGCAGATTGAGATAGTGACTAAGGGAAAGAGAGGAGAGCTGCCTATATATCTGCATTGAATTAAGGTCTCGTTAGGATAAGTGTGGTGGGGAGAAGGCTAAAGGGACATCCAGTGCTGACCTACAGATAATGGAATTCAGATAAGTGTTTCAAGTTTATGGAACCCCACATACTAAACATATCAACCAATTTAATGTCAAATGGGGCAGGTGTATTCATGGCATCCTCTGAAGGTGAGGGTTTGGGGGGGGTGGGAGTTGGCATACAATTCCCTGAGTCTTAAGAACGATAATCAAGGTAGGCATCAACCAAGTGATCCATCTGGGTGGTCCACTGTTGGGTCTGAATCTCCACACAGTCATTGCAAGAGCACAAATCATCATAGTGACTGCAACTGAAGTGAGCCAATGGCATATGAGAAATAATTGGTAATGTACTACTTGCTCAGGCCTTCGACCATGTGATCTATAGTCTAGACCACAGTCTAGATTGCTTACACTATCCATGATGTCACTATGGCGCAATACTGACGTCATATTGCATCTTACTATAGTTATTTATGCTATTGGTCAATTATACTTAGATCAACCTGCCCTATATCTTGATAAAATTAGATAGGAGATTGAACCTTATGTTAATCTACTATAAAGACTCTGTCGATACAGCATGTCTTTTCTTTACTCGAATATCATTGTTCGATTCCTCTCTCATCGAGACTACTCTGAGAAGACCCTTGGCTTTGAACCATCATTCATCACATCCAGGTAAGTATTCCTACCTGAGACATTATTCCTCTGTCCCTTCGCTTTGAGGTACACTTTGTACTTCGAAAGCTGTTTGCTGGCATAGATACAAGTTGATACATGGATAGGTGACATGCTTACTAGGCATGTAAGCCTCACCCCTACCTCACCATTAGCATACCATATCAGTAGATCTAGTGTACACAAGTGTAAACCCCTAGATAGTATATAAAGGCCAAAGAGCTGACCAAGGGAACACAGTTTGGTTCTCTTGGAGTTTTCCTCTCTAGTCCTCACAGACCATTCCCTACCTTCCCTCTTAGTCTCAGTCACTAGTGCAACTTGATAAGCCATAGGGCTTTAGAGTTGTTTCATTAGAACCAGACTATACTCTTTCTATCACCTTGCATTTAGTGCACCATTGGAGCTAGGTGACCAGTGGGCACATGATAGATCAGGAGGACATTCAGCAGCTTGTAAGATCAGAGATCTAGGCTGCATCCTTAGCCTCTACCGATTGCTTTGGCCATAACTCATCTAGAAGGAGATTATAGGCGAAACTCCTGCAGGCAGAATTTGCAGAGTCACAGTGAGTAGAGAGCACCCACATACAGATCAGAAGTCCCCTTACAAATCCTTGAAGAGATCACACAGCAGAGGAGCACATTGCACTCAATAGAGGAGAGACATATATACAGAGACACTAACTGACACAGATCTAAGTGGATTGGTCAATAGAAGCACCATTACAGATTAATTGACACCGGATAATGAAACAGGCTTGAGAGGATAAGTGATCCCTGATCCTATGGCAACACATACCAGATAGCAAGGACCCTAAGAGTTTTAATTTCACACAGCATCAGATATGTCGTAGAATATTACTAACATCCTCGGTGATGGATCCCTAGCATGGGAAGTGAAAGAAGCAGCTATTCTTAGTGAGTTCCAGACACAATAGCAGAAATGAATGTGGAGACATGTAATCTCCAAGGAGTCATACAGACCCAATCAACCACAATGGGGATTTTATGTCAGCAGATTGTTGATCTAAGAAATGCACCAGTGCCAGAACCACCTGTAGGATCAGCTACAGGAGGTGGATACTTCCACAAGGTAGAGATCTTTGCTGATCTAGGAGAATATGGTGGATCTAAAGCAAAGTTTGAGGAATGGTGGGCTAAGATGAGAGCCTGACTATCAGTTAACAGCCAATACATTCCAGAGGGTGTTGAGAATGTAGCATCACTAGCTAAGTTACTCTAATGATATTAGGTGTGACTCAATCCTAATGGTGTGACTCATTCATTAGGATTCTTATCCTAATAGGCATGACTCATGATGTGACTCATCACATGATCATAGAGCATGACTTATATGAGTCACATGCTACATGCTCTAGATCGCTTTCACTATCCATGATGTCATAATTGCACCACAGCAGGTGATAATGGTGCAATAGCATGTGATACTATAGATATTTATATTGTTCTTCTTATTGGACATATATATAGCTTTCCATAGAACATTCCTGATCTATACTTAGATTAGCCTGCCCTATAGCTAGTCAAGAGTTTGATAGGAGATCAAACTCTATATCTTAGGAGTATAAAGAATCTATTCTAGCAGCATGTATTCTTTATCTCGAATACCAATATTCAATTTCTCTCTCATCAAGTCTCACTCTGAGAAGACCTTGGCTATTGAACCATTGTTCAACACAACCAGGTAAGGATTTCTACCTGAGATTATTATTCCTCTGTCCCTTCGCCTTCGAGGTACCTTTGTACTTTGAAAGAGGGATCCTATGAGGGAGTAGTAGCTGTCCTCTTGTGTCTAAAAGGACCAAAGGCTGGACTGTTCGCACAGACCCAATTAGTCAAGAGGCCTGATTACACATGGGAGACCCTTGTCAATGAGGTAGAAGGTCTATTTCAGAGTACCAATCAACAGGACTGGGTGTGTGATCAGCTTTGCAAGCTCACACATGGCAGTACCACCACTGATGACTTCACTGTCAAATTGGAAAGCTTACATCAGCAGGCACACATAGATCTAACATATGCAATCTCATTACTAGAGGCAAATACCAATAAGGGTATTATTGCACAGATCTTCCAAGCAGGACATTGAAAGGGCACAGTTAATGAATACCTTATAGAGATCAGGTGTTTAGGCACAGCCAGAGAGTCCCTTGAGTTTGTTATGGGAAAGAGCTTCCAAAAGAGTCCAATCAGTAATAACCGGAGAGATTCTAATACAATGGACATAGGGGTGATGAATGCCACGAGCCTATGTTTCAATTGTAAAGGATCTGGTCACTGTTACAATCCAAGGGATCTAGCTAACACGTGACTAATCCTCAAAAGGAGAGTGTACACGCTGAAGCCCACAGGTAGGATAGCTCTGACTATATGCCAAGGGACTCAAAGGGTTAATGAGTGTCCTGCGGGATGAGGGGAATGGGTTGAAGTCGAACGGTGAGCGGAAGCCTTAGAACTCGGTACCCATGTGGGGGCAGGGAGAACAAATGGATTAGACTGAGGGATGTAGAGACTGCAGCTGGGTAGGCAAGCGACATAAGGAATCACAATCAGATCCAAGCAATACCTGAATTAGATCAACTATGGAATGCTGATGAAGACAGCTGTAGTCACAGTTCCAAATGTAAGGAACAAGAGTTTAGTTATATTAATGCTATCCAAGGTAGGACCCTTAATAAAGCACAAGCATACTTTAGAGATCTTGAAGATCTTGAGAACAAGAAAGTGGGAAAAGCCAGAGCCTGAAGGAGCAGACTGGATCTCCCCAGAGCAATTGATTCACCATCCTATCAGTCAAAAAGTCTTCAGATAAAGAAATCCCAGATCTCCTTATCCCCTTATCCCCAATTACACCCTGATGCAGACCATAGAGACATCTCATGAAATCCTTATGAATATTCAGATCACGCCAAATGGCACATATCTCACTCTAGCTCTTCATGCACTTCACACACTTCACCTCTTCACAACATCACTGGATACCCCTCTAGCTCTTCACCATATCACACTGTCACACCTTCACAATGTCACCATCCTCCTCACCTCATGCCCCTATCTCTAGATCTCATATGCATGTACTCCTCATTCCTGGCTTCCATTCCAAGGCTATGTAAACCAGTACTGATACATGCTTGCCAGATATGTATGCCTTACTGTAGCCTCACCATTAGCATAGGATATCATAGATCTAGTGTACACAAGTGTAAACCCCTATTTGCTATATAAACCCCAAGAGCCAACTAGACAACCCCAGTCTTGTCCTCTTGGAGATTCCCCTTTACTCTACCAAAGCTACTTGACTACCCCTACTTGCCTAAGCCAAGCAGCCTTGCACTCTAAGTGAGTACAGGTTGTTTCATTAGGACAAGACTATTAACTTCTATTGTGCTTAGATCACCGCTACACCTAACTGCCCTAGTTCTGTCACTGTTATCAGTGGGTCCCTTGAAGCACACTTAGCCATACTGCCAGGTCGTTGCTGACACACTCTGCTTATTAGTGTCACATGCCATCAAGCTCAAGGAACAACCCCTAGGCATTACTGGCCTCTACTCAACTCAGCAAGTAGCAGAGCATGTGAGTTGCTGCATTTACTATAGTACTACTGTAGACCCTTGAGTCTAACCTCCTACCAGTTGACTGAGCTGTCAGTCACCTCCTCATACTTTCTGGAGGAGTCCAACTTAGTTTACCTGCCGCTTGGGTTGCCAACATACAATCTGAGCACTCCGCTCCACTCACCATCGCCACTTGAGTATCCCATAAATTGGGATTATGTCAGAGATCACTGCCACCACATCTGCCAACCCACCACCTACTACACAGACAACCTTGCGTCGACCACCATTGTCACTGACCCTCCACTTAATCTCGCTAATGCTTCCATCGAGCATTCATACCTAGTGTTTAAAAGTCCAGTCCAGTCCGGTTTTTGACCTTCCAAATAAGGCAACCAGACCTGGACCAGACCTGGGAAGTTCCCAGGCACCAGGCACCGCAACTGGACCGATAAAAGCCAGTCCTAAACAATCTTTACATCAGTTGCAACCAGTTGCAACCAGTCTTTTGAACAACTGGTCTTTCGACCCCTATCCCATGGGAACAACACTCCCAACTATAGACATACTATGTTCCACTGACTACTGGCGTTCTATCAAGCCCCTAGTCAGGTGATTTGGACCATGGAAAGCTGAGATACAAATTATTTAAAAGTACATGTCAAGTGTATAAGTGTCAAAATGCATCAAAGTGAAATATGGTCTAATAAATTCCAAATAAATTACCGAAAATCAAGGAAAATTAAGGGATGTAGGTAATGTGGCTGTGCACCGGTTGTAACCAGTCCAAACTGGTCTTTCAGATTGTCCCAGAGCAAGGCAACTGCAACTGGACTGGTCAGCAACTGAAGGCAACTGCAACTGCAGTCCAGTTGCCGGACCAGTCCAGTCTAGTCCAGTTGCCAGTCTTTGGCAGTCTGGCAACTGGACCTTTAAACACTATTCATACCAGAGGAGGTTGATCAGATTATCAGAGAAGGAATACAGTTGGGTTTACAGCAGTAGGAACAGGAACACCGCAACCAGATCTGGGGGAGAGTACTTGGAGCATATGCCAGAGTCGAGGTGCTGATTACATATACGTCAGAGAACTCCCACTCCCAATCCTTGTGTTAACCTTGCTTCTCACTGTTGGTTCAGAGGCCCTACACCTACTCCCCTTATATGCCACTGCATATCTCCTCCTAGACCTGCAGAAGTACTTAGGATTCCTTTGTGTTACCACAAGGATTACATATGACACTAGGCACATCATAGTAGAACTTACAATCCAAATTGTACCACACCCCTTCCTTGCACCCTGTTCCCGCAACCCAACTCTGCCCATTTAAACAGAATCCAAAGAGTCTGATTGAATGTGGATCGCATGAGTCAACACCGGAAATTAACTCCTGATCAAAAGAAATGTTTTCAGACACATGGAACTAATCTCGCTAAATGCAAATTAGGCACTGCCTATCCACCCACTTACACACACATCATTAAACAAGCATGCTGCATCTGCAAATAGTCAAGATCTTTATGATTAGTGCATTCCTCACATTTTTAACAAATATCTTTATTGCCACCTTAGCCTTCCTCATCATCTGGACCATACCCCAAGGCCAGAACATCGGCATCACATACTACCACCCCAAGAACAGTATAACATTTATTCTTGCCGAACCAACCACCACTGTTGCACACGAAGCCACTCTGAAGGCAGATGCACCAGACCCATGGGCAGACAACACTGCTTGGGACAAAAGATGTGTGGAACCCGCAACATGACCAGCCCTCACACCACACCCCTGAGTGGATTGATTGGGTTCTTGAACATGTAAGATTAGACCAGATCCAGGCAATCATCAACCATCACTTCTTCCACAACTTACAGAACAAACACATTGAGGAACACAGATATGCTTATCAAACTGGCCTGTCCACCCTGTCAGACTCAACACTTGAGACACTGCCTGACATACCCATTGAAGTAGTACTGGAAGCAGTTATAGCTAACGACCAGTGGGAAATAGATTCACAGATGAAGATCCCTGGACTAGCTGATTAAAGTACTTTCATATCCGTGCCACACCACTTTTCATTTAGTAATCTAATCTAACCCGTTCTGTCACCATGGCCTTCAACCCTGCACTATTCAATTCAACTGCCTTTATATCTCAACTGCAGGCAGAATAAGACAATGATACCTGACTAGCAATGATGGTGCAACAATTTACCCATATGTGTGGACATGCAGCATTACTCCAAAATGAGCTGACCAACACTCAAGGGCAGCTCCAGGCACAAGCATAGGCTGCTCAAGCCATTCCAGCACCAGCACCAGCACCAGCACCACCTCCAGTCCCACATGTAGCCTAATCTAATAAGAAAGTAGAAGTATTCGCCGATCCAGGCAAGTATCAAGGACAACTCAATAAGTTTGATGATTGGTGGTTAAAGGTGAAAATGTGGCTTGCCATCAATGCTGAAACCATCCCTGACCAATTGTATGACACTATAGTAGCAGTCTTGTCCCAGATGTCCAGAACTCGTGGGACCATCTTTGCTACTGTCTGCTTAGAGCAAGGATGCTCCTATATATGGAAGAAGTTAGTCACTGACATTGAGAAGCAGTTCTGCCCCACTGCCTGTGCAGACTGGGCACTCTGCCACCTCTGGTAATACAAGCAGATGGAACAGATAAGGACCTATGATTTCATAGATCAGTTCTATAGACTCTATAAGGAGTCGCTCATCGATCCAACTCACACCAGCAATATCCTTGAAAGTAACATGAGGTCCAATATCAGAGATTGG
>JBBPQT010000475.1:0-15025 GCA_038092715.1 Boletus smithii | reverse complement strand
AATCGAGACGGACCAAACTCACCTCCGAAATGGGACGATTTAAATTTTTGAGGGGGGAGGACCGGGGACTTGGAAAATGGACAACTTGTCCGTCTCGGCTCTGGTGCCAATAGTCTGACGACAGCGTCGGATTACCAACGATGAGCCCAGGAACAGTTATATGGTTATATGGTACTGATGGAATCCGGGAGAGTGACGGTGGACTCAGAAATTTTCAAGGAAATTCAATCCATGGCGTAATTGTCGACTAGCCTACTCCGAGGTTCACTAACTTTACCGTACTAGCCTGTGCTTATTTACTGTAACGAGTTTCAGGTTTTTACTGCCAATACTACTGCTGCCAGGATGGTCCTCAGACCTCAGCCGAGTCAGGCTGTGATGGAACAAATTATATTGGGCTGTATACAGGTGTATAACTGACTAACCCCGATGATCATGAACCCACTGGCACGGACAATGACCTGCGACACAACATATTGATGATCAAAACCAACATATGTCATGTCAAACACCAAAGTAAGCCGACATGCAAAGGAGGAAAAGAAAAAACAAGCACGCCCGAAAACGAACAATTCAAAAAGAAAAAAAAAAGGACATGAATCAAAATCCCCCACTCCCCCATCACCCCACTTGTTTGACCGTATACTTTTCCCAACTCGGATACACAAATGTCTCTGTTTTGGTCGTCACGTTCTTCACCCTCTGTGCGCGCGTCGACTTCCACGTCGAAGACGGCTCACCAGGAACGTACTCTGGCACCTCAAACATGACAGGAATCGGCATGATCTTGAGCGTGCGGTCGTCCGCCTTGGTCCGCCCAAACGGGAGTTGTTTCTGGGATTTTGGTTTCGGGATATGGAGGAGATTGTGATCGGAGAGGGGTATATTGCGTGGCGTAGCTGACGTGCCGCCGACAGAGGAGGAGGTAGCTTCGTCCGGGTATGACGGGGTGGGTGAGAGAACCGACTGTGACGGTAACAGGGAAACCATCTCTTCCGACGCTTCTATGTTCGACGGCTGTATCCTCAGCGCCGCGCGCAGGTCTGCATGGAATCTCAGACATGCGGTCGTAAAACTTGGCCTACATACTCACCTTTAATTGCCTCTTCCGTACGTCCCATCATCCTCCGAGCTTTAGCCCGCCGATAATATCCCTTGATACTTCGATGTTGACCGAGCGCCTTTGAGCATGCATTCTCCGCTTCGATCCAACTGCAAGATAGCTTGATACGAGTGAAAGAACGAAGGGTAGGTTCGCCTACTTGCTAAGTTTCAAATACGCTGCCGCAATGTTCAGTTGATAATGCGGCATCTCGGGTTCCACCGCGTGTGCTGCTTGGTAGTGCCTCACCGCGATCTCAAAGTCGCCGCGACGAAAGGCGGCGTTGCCCTCCGCGAATCTGTCAGTGATAACCTCAGAGGAACAGGGAGATCGTCTAAACATACCAATTCCTTTTCTTTCTCAGCCCTGAGGTAGCGCACCTCCATGATCTCAGCGATCGTCATCTCCGGTTGTATCGATCCTGGATTTGCCTCTTCCTCGGACTCGTTCCCCGTAAAGTCAAGATCCAGATCCCAAACGTCCTCTTCCTCCATTGTCTCCCATCCATGAACGCCGCTCCCTACAGTGCACGCGTGTGTCTAGCCAACCAGCAAGAATCATAAATGAGACCACATTACCTCGACCATCCCACTCCCTCTGCTTTCCCGACCGAACCCCACTATTCTCTTCGTCCTCCCTCACCGTCTTCTCACACACCTCGCCCAGATGATCCGTCGAACACCCACAATCACACCATTTCGTCGTCAACTTTTCTCGCAACACGTTCCCATACCCACTAACATCAAACTCTCTCGCAACCCGCCACAACGTCTGCGAGACGCGCTCATACCCGAGACGAACTTTGAGGCGCCAATGTTGATCCCACCCGGGTGGCGGAGATGACCGCAAAAGTGATTTCTCACCATACTTGAGTTCACAGGCTTCTTCGAGCGCTTCGAGACCCTCGGCGAGCGTTCCTAAATGAGGTGGCTTTGTAAAGGCAGCGTGGGGCATCGCCTCCAAGACATCGAGGTGCACCTTGAGGGCGTCGTAATATGGCAACAAACGTAGCGAGTGCAAGCCACGGTTACGACACACAGGCACATTGTTCGAGAGGGCCTGACCGATCATAACGGAGAATGACCAAGTCAGTACGGATGCGTTTTTTGAGCAATTAAGAAAAAAAAAAGAAAGGCGAGGAACGCGTACGAAATCTCTTAGGGCTGTGTAAGACCAAAGAACGCTCTTTGTGGCGACACGTTCTCCAGATTGACGGAGTTCCATGCTGACAACGGAGCGGAAAAAGTCTTTGATGTCTTCGCAGTCCGCGTTGTGAGCGACCCAACCTGGACCACCGACGGTGATACAACGCATGACAAAAGTGGGGAGATGGATGAGGGCGACGCAGTAGAGGTGGGTAGAGAAGAGACGGGCAATGTCTTGTTCGAAACGGAGGAGGAATATGCGTGCGATGGCGCGTTCTAGTTGGGATACGGCCGTCATGGCGTTGGAGATGCCACGGTCGATGTGGGTGGGCATGCGCTTGTGGTGGTGGTGGTGGTGGTGGTCCTTGGCGTGGTCTCTTGACCCGGCGACGTTGGTCGACCCGGCGCTGACCGACTTTTTCTTGTTGGTGGGTCTCTTCTTGACGTGCGAGTACTTGGCGGGCATTGTCGTTATTATCTTGGTCGTCGTCGTGGTCGACGATGAAGATCACTGACGGACGGTCGTATGTAGTAGTTTCTTTCAGAGACTGTGATCTGTCGTGGCAGACAATGCGGCGGAACCTGTGGTGGTAATAATAGGATTACATAATACATCCGTGTACAGCCTGCTTTTAACGAATGGTCTGAAGCAAATCGACATGAAACTGTCGCCAGTCTGCTATATCTCCGGGCTCATCGATATCATCCACCCGTACCTCTTCCTCAGCGTCCCCGGGCTCATACGCTTTCAATTCTGGACTCGACTCCTCCAGCATCCACGCACAGTCGCCCCTTTCCAATCTCGTCTCGCGCGTGCGACGCGAGGGGAGGGGCATCGTCTGCATTGACACCGGGCGTTCACGCCGCGGAACGGAATGATGCAAGAATGCATCCGGAGAACTCGACAGCAAGAGGAACGACTCCTCCCCTATCGGTGCAACTTTGATCGCATCCATCTCTCCCAGATTCACCAAAAATGATCGCGATCCTGCCAGGGAGCGAACCGCATCTATCTCGATCGGTGGTATGAGATAGCGATACTCGTCTTCGCTGTCCCGAAACATCAACGAAATGTCAGGTTTGTAGCGGTCAAGGGACTTACGGGCATTTCGGGAATTCCCCAAGGTCAAAGAAACTCTCTGCGGACGACCACGCATCTTCCATCTCTTTCGTCGGTCGCACAAACATGGACGATGAACGCCGGCGCATGACTTTGGTTGCGCGTGGCGGAAGTGCCGGATCCGAATCTGTCGACACGGACGTGGGCGGACTTGGACGACGTGTCCGTGTCGTGCTCCGCCTGAGCAAGCAAGAGGACAGTGACGCTATCGAAGATGTTCTCCCGCTGGAACTGTTCTCCTCTGAGGACGAACTCGACGAATACGCCCGAGCACGACGGGCACGTGGCCTCAGCGAGATGGCCCGAAGTCCCGAATGGAATAAACTCGAATACTCCACGCCAGTCGCCCAATCCTTCGCCTTTAACCAAGACATTGTCCGAGCGCACGAGAAATCCGGATGAACGCTAACACAGCGATAATGGAGAGCAGTACAGCTGGGGATGAGAGCCAACAGAACGGGGGGGAATCTCGATGGGGTTTTGCGCTATATGTATCCCTGGTCGTGAGGATATGTCCAGTACGTAATCGGGATCATCGGGACCTGCACAGACACGGAAGCTTTATTTTAAAACCCTGGATAGCCAAGAGAAAAACACCTGAATCTTACCAAGAGGCTGTGACCCCGCAATGGAACTCCAATAGCAACGCATCCAATAGATAAAAGATATGATCAAACTCCTGACTGATCGCACTCACGTGAGCCTGGGTCATGATGATGTGAAATCGTGATGGCAGCGAGTCCAAATACAATGAGAAGAAGTTGCGAACATTCGAAGAATACAGCTGAAAACTCCGCTCACCGTGTCCCAAAGATGCGAGGACGGAGACTGGTGAGAGCTGGCACTGGGAGTGTCTTCATGAGAACGTCGAGTGACTCCGCGGGCGTGGCCACATGCCTCCCGGTGTTCCACGGTCAATGCGTGGAGGGAGTCCACCAACATTGAGATCAAATGACGATTTTTTCATCTTCACTGATGGTTTTCCATATACGCAAAACGAGTACGTCGACTTGCCAAATTCCCGAACTTACTTGCGATCATCAAGGGAGAAAAGGCAGAACGTGAGCAACCCAATTTAGCTCGTGCTATGCAGAAGTCGAGCCTTCTTCTTTCCCATGGGAGAAAGGGGATATTCAAGAATCGTATGATATGCCTCATCCGTCTTTTGAAACGAATCCCACCAGGGTTACGCCCTCACACGGAGAACGGGCGGAAATTTTGGACATACCCTGGTTCGACGTCATTTTTGCTGAGTCACCTTGGGATAGACTCATCCCACAGCGCCACGATGTATCGATTGATCCCATTCCACCGTGAGCTTATCGCCGTGCGTACCCAGCTCCGCGGCGGTGCAGTGCAAAGAAGGGCGCTCGTCCACGTGTTGATGGAGCTAGCATTGTATCGAACACGCGAACACATGATGAACTGGCTGTTCATCATTCAAGACCGAAAGGCCAGCCATCGGACGCTGATAGACTTTTACGGGCTTACATAAATAAGCTGACCAAACGGTAACTGCTATCAATATCGACTCACTTGATGCCGAAAACGTTGTGGACTGCGCATGTTCGTGGAGTGGGCGGCGCTGAGGCCTTGAAACACGAGCCATCAAAAGAGGCTCTTGATGGCATCCGAATCCGAATGAATATTCATGGATCCTGTAGCACCCCCATTGTTAGTTGCTCCAACGATTTCCTTTCTCTCTTCCATGGGAACGGGGAACGTCATGTGTCTGGATTGAATGAGGGGGGTTTATAAGAGTATCAAGACATCAAACGCAGAACAGCCCATGGACTCCACTGCACAATCAAGGCAACAAGGGGATCAACCTCATCTTTGCTTGGTCGGCTGTGCCTGCATATTTGACTGCGCCAGTAGATACTTTTGCTGTTCAGCCAAGATTCGACGTTTGTTGAAATACTCGATCTAGAACAGTGAAAGAAAAACGGCGATGTCAAGAACGTCGCACAAAGAAGTAGAGAAGAGTTGACTTGCCCAACTTTTGGCACAACTGGCGTCGTAGTGCGACTTTTCTTTTGTGCAAGTGTTGCCTTCCTTGCCAGGTTCGAGAACGCCTGCACGGTCGAGACAGGCAAAGTAGACGTCTCTGCTTTCCCAGCATTGCTTCCTGTCCTCCTTAGAGACGGGAGAAACGTCGGGTTTCGAGGTGCTGAACCATCCCATGATATGGTGACGGAACTGGATAGAGTAGTGCAGTCACACGGTCTTCGATGGTCTTTCTTGAACATGGTCTAAGAGTTAGTAAGACATGGCTTCACCGTCGTTGCAAGCCTCGACGCCCGTCCATCTCCACCCGCTCTCCCCAGACGAACTCCCTCCGACGTCAAGAGGTCGTCGAGCGCGTGCACCCACACAGGACGGGGCGACCGCGGACAACCCATCTGGCACATCCAAGCCACAAAACTCCTACTTCACCCTCAAAGTCCCGTTGAGCCCCGATGCCGCACCCACCGCCAGCACCAGCACCAGCGCAAACACACACACCGACACACGACCGAACTGGGATGGCAGCGTACGTGGTTTCGGGAAATCAGCGCGGCGGGATTCGTCCAGTGGTGATCTGACCCTCCATCGGAAACCTTCCACCGGGTCCCTCTCGACGCACTTGCAGCGATCTCCACGAGCTCCCTCATCGCAACACCCTCGTTTCGTCGTCGCACCCCCTTACGATACCAATTACCTTGTCCCACCCAGTCCAACCACAGCGCGAACACGACGGCTCTCTGAGGTGCTCTCACCCGCAGCGGCACAGGTCCTCGCGCACAAATGGCACGAGTACTCGGACGAAGCGATCCAGTCTGCGATCGCGCATCTGACTGCCGTCGAGTCACCCTCTGACACCGATCCCCATCCCTATCATACCGCCCTCCGCATCTTGTCGGACGCCCTCTACAATTTATCACGCGTCCGACTTGAACTCGAGGAAAGCCGGAAATTGTTGGAGGAGAAGCAAAACGCCGGGAGACAACGCGCGGAGACGTTGTTACAGGAACTTTTGCCCTCGGACCAAGAGGTCGCACGACGTGTTATACAGTCCATCTTTACCGACGACGATGAACGTCGACATCGCGTCGAGCGTCAGGAGAGTCTTTCGGTATGCACCACGTCTCTTACATCTGCTTCATGTCATTTACGTTGTTTTCCCTGTAGTCCTTGAAGACATCCCTCACGGAAGCGCTCGAGGAACAGGTGCCGCTGGGTCAGAACGTGTCCGTCGGCGAGAGATCATCAGCATCGACATTCCTGCCATCTTCGAACCACACGGCCCGTGCCGAATCACAGCTTGGGGATGCCACCACGAGTGATGCCCCATCGGTCGCGGCCCCCGCCAAAGAAGCACCAGTGCCATCGCATAGCGACGCTCCCGTTGATGATACCCACGACATACACCATATCCACCCGCATCTCCCCAGACAGGATAAAGCTTCTATCGGCGAATGGGTGGGGAATTGGCTACACAGGGGCAAGTCTAAACATCCCCGCGGCCTGTCCACTATTGCCATCAAAGAAGAAGCAGCTAGCAAAGAATCCTCACGTGACACATCCCCCCACTCCAATCCCGAAGCCGTCCCAGCTGGTTCTCAACGCGCCCCACGTCGGAAACACTCCAGGAGCGTCTTTGAGTCGCTCGGCATCTCAATCTTGAATCCCACCACGTCTGCTTCAGGCCCCGCCAAACAGCGAAAAGGGATCAAAACAGTGCCAAGTCCGTCGTTGGCGCCGCCCGTGCAAGATGGTCCAACAACGTCTGTGACGTCGTCACCGATTCTCGCAAGCACGTTACCGTTATCGGCCCCGTCGGCACCTCAGTTGGCAACCTCGCCGGACCCATCTGATCCAAGAACGGAAACGTCCACGACGCAGTCTCCGTCGCTCGTGGATGACAAGCGTCTCCCTCAGGGCGCTTCATTACGAGCCATCGCGCACGCCACACGCGTCATGACCTCTGACCCCGGTAGTATCCTCGTCGACCAAGGCCGTGACGCCGGTCCGCTAATCCGCCGACTTGCCCTCGATCTCGTCCAAACCGCGCGCGACGAGCACGTTCTCTTTCGTGAGCCACCGAAACCGAGGGAACGAAGAGAGCGGAAAGAACCGCGGGTGGAAGGTGGCCATCATCAAGTCGTCGCCCGCGCGACGTTGAGTCCCGTTGAAGGGGTTGCTGCCACCGAGTCCTTGTCGCGCGCGTTGAATGCCCAGAGCCAGGTCGTGCGCAAGTCGCGATCGCGGACGGGCGGGCTTCTTACGGCTTCGCTGACGACCCCCATCCTCAATGCGTTGATGCCGCAACCACAGAGAAAGCACACAGGTGGACTCGAAGGCGTTCCGAGGTCCAACGTCGACGCCAACGCAGTCCCTCCCCAGCCTGTCGCCAAGAAACCCGGTTCAGTTCCACTCGAGTCGATCATCCCAGCCATGTCCAAACCCCCAACGCACTATCTCTCGCGTAAATACGCCCCTCTGACCGCGCCCGACTTTCGTTTCACAATTCCGCTTCCGAACGCGGCGTCGCGGTTTAACATCTATCATGACGATGAGAGCAAGCAACCACTCACGGATCGATATGGGTTCATTTATGACGTGTCGCAATACGACGTGTTGTTGCTCGTGAGGGCCAAGGAATGTGGGAGTACAGCGCCTGCTTGCCTTACTGGGGTCAGGATTGCCGATCGAAAGGAGAGTAATTCCTGGTCGGACGAGGAAGCGGACGCGTCGAAGAGCGTTATCCATGTGACCAAGGGACCCTGCGAGTGTGATGGACGGGGTTCGTTGCCTGGCATCAGTACGCCGGACGGGGCGAGTGGCAAGTCTATGATATCGTCGTCGTCACCACCTGCGGAGAACAGTGGACAGTCGTCACAGAGATCGCGTGGTTCCTCTCCCGGACCCTCTCGCAGCAAACACCGTCGGTCCACGTTGATCTCTTCGCTTGATGCGCCCTCACCAGGACCCAACTCTGTGCTTGCCGTTTCTGCGAGCACACCACGCCATGTCTGTGCCAACACGATCCGGCTTTTATTAGAAGACCTGACCAAGATTCATGACCAACGACAGACGGCGACGCGAAAGGACTGGGACGCCTTTGTCAAGCAACGTAGTCGAGTCAGGGTCGGCGCCAAGTTTGCGCTGCCCACAGCGACGACGACGACATCTGTCGGTGGTGCTGCGGCACTCCTCGGGCTCGGGACCACGGACGAAGAGGAGGAGCTCACGCATACAGAGGGCTTGATTGGCTTTGCCCAACTCGGTCTCTCCTCCAACCGCGACGAACGTACGCAATTCGACAAGCTGATCCAAGGGGGCATCCCCCTCGTCTACAGGTCCAAGCTCTGGCTCGAGTGCAGCGGGGGACTCGAGATGCGCGAGCCAGGTTTGTTTGGAGATTTGTTGGTACAGGCGGACGGGGACGCGGGACATGCGTTGGTGCGGCACGAGATTGAAAAGGACGTCGGCCGGACGATGCCGTTGAACATATTCTTTGGGGGGGATGGGGCGGGGGTGGTGAAGCTTCGTCGAGTGTTGACGGCGTATAGTCGGTAAGCATACGTCGTCGTTCATGGTGTCTTGCTCACGCTCACGATCTCCTCGACACAGGCGCAACCCAGCCGTGGGGTACTGTCAAGGCATGAACCTCGTCACCTCGACCCTCCTCTTGGTCCACGCGGACGAAGAAGAAGCGTTTTGGGTCCTCTCGGCTATCATTGAGCGGATCCTTCCCGACGACTTTTTTTCGCCATCGCTTCTCCCTTCACGTGCGTGTCCGCTGGTGCTGTTGGACTATGTGCAGGAGTTTCTGCCGAGGTTACATACGCATCTGGTCGATCTCGGCGTCGACCTCGCCGCGATCTGTTTTTCGTGGTTCTTGTCCCTGTTTACTGACTGTCTCCCGATCGAGGTACGTCGCCTTTCCGTCTTGTGCAATGTATTTGCTGATGCCGGGCCACACGCAGACGCTCTTTCGAGTCTGGGATGTCTTTCTCGTGGACGGGTTAGACGTCCTCTTTCGTATCGCGCTCGGGATCTTGAAAGGCAATGAACAAGAACTGGTGCAGTGTGAATCGATTTCGGCGGTCTATGTTGCGTTGGAGAATTTGCCGACGCGAATGTGGCAGCCGGACAAACTTTTACAGGTGGGCTTTTTATCTTTTTTATTTATTTTCGTACTGGTCGTCGGTGCTGATGGTTGGAACGTTGATCGGTGTTAGATGGAGCTCGAGTTGAGAGCGACGATGACGCATGTGGATTTGGTGCGACGTCAGGACTTGCACGTGGACAAGTTGCAACAACTCATGCCTGGATCGTAACCCTCTTTTTAAAACTTTTTTTAACTCTCTCATTGCCCGCGTATTGATAGAGTAGATAAACTACACGTAGAAATTTCTCTCTTTTTCGGACTATCGCTATAATCTGCTGTCGCTGATTCATGTATTTTTTGTTCTCGACGAAAGGCATACCCACATTACGGTACAATTAGTAGACCAAGTACATGTCTTGAAATGCAACGCGTTAGTCATTCGCATTCAGATCTCGTGATCCAAAGCATACTAGTGTGTGGAAAGTCCAGTCGCCAAACTACCAAACGTGTGGTACGAGTTTTGCAGGCACCTTGCGCATGTATGCGCGATACTCCTCCTTGATCTTATCGTCTCGCTGGATAGCCTCCTCCTGTGATACAATCACGCATGAGTACGTGTCACAAGTCCAGGAATAAGCAGTACCTCCATGGGGATCTTGACTATGAACACAGCTACGGTGGCAACGAGCGCAAAGAGGGGTGCGTAGGACCAAAACATGAGGACCCAAAGGAGTTGTTGCAGCAGTACCCCGCTAACGTCACGTCACGTCACGTCCGGATGTTATCAAGCAAATGGGATAGGAAACGTGCCTGTACAGAGGATGACGAACGTAGGCGTACGGACCTGTCTGAACGACTCTTGGTTTTTCGCGACGCTGATAATGATGTTTGACCCGCGATCAGACAACAGAAAAAACGCGCGTGGGCACAAGGGGCACGTACCCCGATGGGATGAAACTGGTCACCGAGATGCTCAAGCACACTGTCCGAGAGATTCTGCAAGACAATGCTCGCGGCGCACGCAAGCACCCTCGCCGCGTTCTTCCAAAAGGCGTCGGCGCCAAACGCCACGTCTGGCAACGCGAGCGCGTTCATCCACTGTGGCTGCTCGAGTCGAGACCCGATGACGGCGATGATGTAGATCGCGGGGACGGAGATGTAGATGAGAACTTGGAGTGGGATGATGAGGGAATAGAGACGGGTGGGCATCGAGTCGCGTCTGACGGGGCCGCTTTTGGATTCTGCGAGGGCAGAGACAGACCCGAATTTGTGGATACCATACCAAAAATGGTCTATGGTGCAGAAAAGGACGAAAAGTTCGAGTAGATGGTTGGATGAGAAAGGCATGAGTGGGGGTTGAAGAGAAAGTGGGGAGTGACTCACTGAGGGGATGTAGGAAAACCATGATGTCATTAACCATATAGGGGCAAATAAAGTCCATGTGTACTATCGGCGGGTGATAATACTTGGAGTGCAGACATTAATATTGTGGCAAATAGGGTTTGGTCTCAATTTCCTTGTCATATCAGAACACGGTGCGCGTGATCATTGCCGCTTTATTTTCATAGTTACAAAACATTCAGAGTGTCTTACTACCATCATTAACATTTCGATCATGGCTTGTCTGCAAGACTGATGAGCATCTACGCAGACCACGAAAAAGTAATCTTACCGGGATCAATCACTTGGAAGAGCCGGAAGATTTGTGCGTGTCTCCACTGGGCGAGGTGTACTGAGAGTCACCATTGCCGTTATTGTAGTAGGTCGAACCGTTGGGGTTGCTGTAGTAGTAGCTCCCGTCGCTATCAAAGCCATGTCGCTCTAGACCAAAGGTGCGCGACAGGGTGCTACACACTTGTTAGAATAGTGATATCCAGTCCCTGAGCTGCCATAGTCACGGGAGCAATAGTGGTTACCCTGCCGTGAAGTCGTCACGCGTCAATACACAGGCAAGACGCGCCGAAAAAGTCGCCACCCACCTGACTGTTCGTGCCACTGCCAGTATAGCTGTAGCCAGTGCCAGAGTTGCTGCTCTTGTTCGGCATGGTCGATGTGTAGCTAGAGTAGAAGGAAGGAAGGAAAGGATAAAGAGCAATGGCAAGACGGACGCGCTTAAGTATATCCCCTGATTAATTGTTGTGCTTTGTTTTGGGCCGGAAATATGCGTGTCAACTTCAATTATTTAATTATTTAGCCAACACTCGATGACTTCAAACTATTACAGAACTCACTGGCACCCCCGTTCAAGTGCCACCGTGCCAGCCGGGAGCCCGAGTCCTCTCTCGTAAGTTCTGCTACTTCGAAGCCAGTCATGTGAGATAAGCTGGGATTCTCCACAGCGGCTTGTTTCTGGTACCTACCGGGCACGTTCATCGCATCCTTGCGAGCGGGTCGTTTAAATGAATCGATCATCATGGACTAGTCCCTTGTGGTCAGCAGGTTCGTTTCCTAAGCACCTCATTTCAACACAGATTACCACACCGCACTGCATTCCTCAGACCATGGGCGTTGAGAACCTCATCCGCGAGGCCAAGAAGTTCGCGTGGTATGGTTACAACGTGTCCCCTGCGCCGGCTAATGTCCTGAGAAGCCAGGTCGCATATATATCCCCAACGTGTGCCTATCCCTCATCTTTCAAAACTACTTCGGTGAGTTCCATTTCTCGCGCGGTCACAAGTCTGCAAGCTTTGCTGTCCAGGCTGCTTACACTATTGATACCGGGTTGCGGATCCCCAAGTCAACGTCAACTACGTTATCGCATATACACAAGAGACTTGAAGGAGCAATAATCAACAGACATCGCGATTCTCGAAGAAATGCAGAGTCAACCACTCGCTCGGTAACAACAGATTTTATTGTCCTCGACCGAGAGGCATCCCTCCCTCACCTCTCGTCTCCCCAGGCCTCAATATTGCCGCTGTTTATCTTTCAGAGTACATTCACACTTAGACCAAAAGTTGAGACTACCCGCATATATGCAGCATTTTCCGGCTTTACGTCCTTGCTACGCCGCCGCCTTTATCACATCCAACCTAGGCGCCGATCCCCCTCCATATACCAATACTCTAGCACTCTCGAGCTTGACTTAGGGTTCGTTGGCTAGCGATACCAGTAGGCATCGCTTCCACAAACCATAACGTTTGAATTACAGCCCCACTGTCCTATTTTGGACTCACTGCTGGCGCGGTGTTTACATGTCGGGTACGTGCGATTCAATATTGACATGCCTTATTCACGAGTTCTATACCCTGACCTCGAGTTTCACCATGTCGCAGCGTATCATTTTTGCCCTCAGCGCTTCCACCGTATCTTGCCCATTCCACATTTCCTACGAGAATCTAAAATCCCTTGGCCTCCACATTATTGAAGCCCTATCACAACGCTACTCGGCACTCTTGACTCGAACATACCTCGCATTAAAGGTCCGTTCATACACCCACCCAATCTCCCATCTTCTGTTCACTCACGTCCGGCACCCAAGTCTGATCTATCCACCACTTCACGGCCAAGACATATTGACATTTCCGCTTCAAATCCCACACTGATCAGCGCAGTCCCTTCCTTTCCACGCTCGGTACTTACTACAACAACCCAGAGCCCTGACACAACAGGCCATTTGTGGGACCTTCATCAATGCAATTATAGTGCCAAGCCCCCCGGCCGGTTTTAACTCGACTTGTCCAGCGATGGATGAAGCCCCACCGGATAGGGATATATCATATATACATGCACACATGACCTTCTTTTCAAACCTAAGTTTGCCAGCCCTGGGATGTTGGTCTGCATTTCCAAGTCCATTACATCGCTTCAAAATGTTGCCGGACTCATCAGGTTCCACCGCCACCGCTGTCTCGCTCCATGATTCAAACTAGCCCAATCGGGTGTCATCGACCTTTGTTGGGAAAGCACCCTGGGCAACGTCTTCACGCTCTGAACGACGTTGGACCCATCGTCCACGACCTGGTCTAGTGCGCATACGCGGGCCCAAAAAACGGAGACAACACTCTTGTGATTATTGAACACCTCACTCATGACGCCGCTTTCATTTCCGAACGCTGCACACAACCGTCTACGCCACTCGCGCGCCAGAGATTTAGAATGGGTGGCTATTCGAACACCGGCCTATCATGTCAGACTACCAGGGGTATCCTTCGGACCTTGGATCCTCCATTCTCTCGCTCTCTCTCCTGTTTATATATAGGGTGTGTGGGGGGCTTAACACATGAGGTGACTGTGGGGCCGCTGGCTTTTTGTCGTTGGCGTTTGCCCGGACATGCGGCAACCCGGCGTATTTAAGTTTTCCCTTGCCTGGTTTGCGTGCGGGTTCTCTCTTGCTACCACAACGTTCCCCACCCACCCCCCACACCCACACCCTGGTTGGTTCTCTCATGTATCCAAGGACGTTTTCGACGGCGTATTCGACGGCTAGATATCATGTAGGGTCTACTCGTGTCCTGGTGTCCTGCTTCCTGATGGACAGTTCACGTACACATTTTAGGAGCAGCTGCCGTGCTTGTACACGACGACTTACCATCACAACGTCTCCGCCGCCCAAACACTGGCAGGCCTTCACAACGAGGTCAAGAGACTCAGAGAAGTCGAGCACCTCTTGCAGAGGCAGATCCACCGATACAGGTCTTCCCTCGAGGAAGTCCAAACAGTGTTGTACACCAAAATCAACAAGGCCAACGAGATGCAAAACTTTTTGGCGCCCATCTCGAGGCTTCCCAATGAGATGCTGCTTGCGATTTTCGAAGAGGTGGTGGCGTGGCAGGATCCAGGGGCGGAAGGACGTGCAGAATTTACGATTTCAAAGGTTTCCCGTCGTTGGCGCGACCTCGCGATTCATTCTCCCCGCTTATGGCGGCGCGTGTCCATCACCCCGCGGGTTGCGCCGAGTATGTTGGAGATGTACAAAACAAGAGGGTCGAGAGCGCTCGATATCGAAATCTGGGGATGGAAAGATAGGAGAGATTTTCAGCGGTTCGACACTGCGCTCGAGAAAATGCTCGATTCGGCCAGTCGTTGGCGCAGCCTGTCGATTGCCTGCGTGTGTGACAGCCATCTCTCGCACCTCACCCTTAAACTGTCTCATATCGGTCACTTTTCCGGATTGAAACACTTCACGTTTCGCGCGTTGCGCCCGGGACAGACTTGTTCCGTCTCCTTTCTGATGGAAACCGGCACCACGGCACACCCTCACTCCACGAGTCCGACTCTGTCCCCATGCACGCTCAAATCCCTCGACGCGGAGAACTTTACGTTGACGGGAGATCTGGGTAGTATACACGCCCGCGCGACGCAGAGTTTTGCGAGACTGTCGTCGTTGACGCTGAGACGGTACAGCAACGATGCGCGGTCTTTCCGAATCATGATTGATTTCAGCGCGTTCCGCGCGATGCTGGGTGCGATTCCGAATTTGACGACGCTCGTACTCCACGGGCAACCTCTTCGTTTCCGTACCGAACCGGTCGGCGGTCTACAAGGCCAAGACGATATCCATGGGAGTGGGGTTGGGGTTGGGGGTGGTATCGGCGCCGCCACCAACCCTGCGACGATCT
>JBBPQT010000474.1:0-15030 GCA_038092715.1 Boletus smithii | reverse complement strand
GAGCCACCTTACTAACCTGTTAGGTTTAATGGGGGGTAAAACTCTTAATTGTTTTGTATCTACGACACTTGTATATATAGGTGGATATAAGTGGAGATAGAGGATCGTATGTGTGAATAGCTTAAAGGCTTAATGCCGCATTTAGATCTAATCTAAGTATGAGTAGATAAGATATAACCATAGGGGTTATATGCGCTATACGATAATGGATTTCAACAGCGTTCTCTGGGGTATTGTTACGATCCAAATGGATCTAGCTAACACCACACCTCAACCTCAAAGGGAAGACGGCTGTGGCTGAAGCCCACTAGTGTTGGATGACGACTAACGTATGCTTGGGACTCAATGTGGTTAATGATTGTCCTGCAGGACAAGGGGGATGGGGTAAGGAGAACGGTGAGTGGGATCCTTAGAATTTGGCCTCCTTGTGGGGAGAGGGAAAACAAGTGGATTAGACTGAGGGATGTAGTCGCCTCAGTCCTACTTTATATATGATACAGGCGTGCGCACAGACCATGCTGTGCATGAGAGGAACTACTATACAAGGATAAAGGAAAGAAGCATTGGTGGGAGAGTTCCCATGATGCTGGGAAAAAGAAGTTAAGAAGAGATGGAGATGAATGCCTCGTGTTTGGGAACGGTCTGGTCATGTGATAGGTCATGTGCCAGTTCCCACGATCATGTGCAACCATAGGTATGAAGGAAAAGTAAAAGTAAGGTGAAGAAAAAGGGGTGTTTCGTAACACTACCCCCCCTCCGAGGACTCGTATTCCAGACAAGATCCGAAGGAGTCCACAATCGTAAAGTTTTCATATGGAGTAAATAAAGTACCAAAATGTTCAACCAAAATACTGTGCATTTTATGCGGAGCAGCGGGGTTAAGGCGGTGGAAATCGCAGACGGCCAATGGAGCCATGGAGATAATGTCCGTGGATTCCCATGTTTTGTTGGATTCGCCAAAACCAACCCACTGAACCAAGTACTGCAGTTTCCATTTGTGGAGCCGAGAAGCCACAATGCAGTCAACTTCAAATTGTTCCTCACCATTGGCATCAATCCGCACAGCTTCTGGTTTGGGTATGGGTTGTCCCGGGAGCGCGGCCCGATACGGTTTGACGTGGGATATGTTAACCATCGGGTGTATACGGATGGAGGCAGGGAGGCAAAGTTTGACTGCATTAGGAACGACCGCTAGGATAGAGTATGGGCCGATCCATTTTTGTGTGAGCTTCTTGGATGCATACGGCAGCACCAAGTTTTCGGTGGAAAGCCAAACCTGTTGGCCTATTTGATACTCCAGTGCATTGGACCATCTTTTGTCTGCTTGCACTTTCATTTTCTCTGCTGAGGACTTTAAGGCCTGTGCGATGTCAGAATGGGCGTGACCAGCTTCTTCCAAGAACGACCCCCCAGGCCCCTTGGCTTTCCCTTCAAATCCAACACGTGGTTGATAATTACGTGTGACGGAGAACGGGGTGGTGCCGGTAGCTGAAGTGAGGGAGTTGTTATGTTGAAACTGCGCTAATTTGATCCAATCAACCCATGTTTCTTGCTTAGTCATAACGTAAGTGCGGAGATACTGTTCCAGATCTCTGTTGATGCATTCTGTTTGACCATCCATTTGGGGATGATAAGCTGGGGATATTTTTTGGGAAATGCCCAACCCTTTGCATAACTCCTTGGTAAAGTCCAAGACGAATTGCGGTCCTCGGTCCAAAATGATAGTGGAAGGGAGTCTGTGTACACACCAAACGTTGTCCCTGAAAATCACAGCTAAGTCCAAAGAAGAAACAGTATCAAAACACGGCATGAAGACTACTTCTTTTGAGAAGCGGTCAACAATGACCGTGAGGGCATTAAAACCCTGAGAAGACGGAGGTAGTCCAGTAATGAAATCAACCAAAAGATCTTCCCATGGGTGACAAGGGGTGGGAAGAGGAAGAAGTTTTCCTGCCGGTGCTTTTGTCTTACCCTTCGTGAGGGCGCACACTTGACAGCTATCTACATAAAGTTTGGTGTCCTTTGTGACTCCAGGCCATGTGTAATAGCAGGATATTAAGTGCATGGTCCAGGTATGGCCCGTGTGACCAGCCGTGGGAGAGTCATGCGTAAGAGTAAAGAGTTTGATCCATAAGGGTTCGGGTATAAAGACTTTGTTTTTTGTGTTTTTAAATACTTTTTTGTGGGTATTGTACATAAAATCCAGGAAAGGTTCTAAACTAATTTTTTGTGTTTTGTTTTTTATTTTTTCGTAGAAGGTGGAGGAAATAGAGATTTGGTATATGAATAGATCTGGTGGAAGAACTGTAATGTTGGCATTGTGATCCATTACAGCATCTCCGTGATCGGGTCGTCATGAGAGTGCATCAGGTCGTCCATTGGTTGAGCCGGGTTTGTATACCATGCTGTAATTGAATTCTTGTAATACTGCATGCCAACACGCTTGTCGACCTGATAGGGTTTGCAGTTTTTTCCAATACTCCAGATTTTTATGATTGGTCCAGATCTCGAAATGGTCTCGACCTAAAAGGTAGTGACAGTACTTGTTTAGAGCCCTTATCACCGCTAGAAGTTCTTTGTCATAAATAGGATAGTTCCGCTCTGTGGAATCAAATGAATGGGAAGAAAAGGCACATGGTCGCCAGTGCCCATCCTCGCACTTTACCGAAAGTACCGCCCCTGTGGCTATATCCGAGGTGTCTGTTTCGAGACGCATCTCCTGATTTCCTTTTGGATGTGCCAACAAGGGGGTTTCTCAGAATTTACCCTTAAGCATATCAAATGCGTGTTGCTGTGTTGGACCCCATGTGAATAGAACATCTTTCTTGGTTAGATTGTTCAAGGGGCGTGCGAGTGTGGCGAAACCTTCAATGAAGCGCCTATAATAATTACATAAACCTAAGAAACCTTGAATGTCCTTTAATTTAGAGGGTTTGGGCCATTCCAAGACCCCAGCCACTTTAGATGGCTGCATTTTGACACCGTCCTTGGATATTACTATTCCCAGGAAGTCTACTTTTTCTTTGGAAAAGAAGCACTTCTCCGGCTTTGCGTATAGGTCATTTTCGCATAGGAGCTGGAGAATCTCTTTGACGACTTCTTCATGTTCTGTCTTGGACTTCTTGCTGGTGAAAATGCTGAGATCGTCCAAGTATTGTAGAACGATGGCATAATGCCCATTGAAGATGTTGTTCATCATCTGTTGAAAAGTAGGGGGAGAATTGGTCATGCTGAAATACATGACCGTGGGTTCATAGGCTCCAATAGGGGTGACGAAAGCTGCCTTCCATTCGTCGCCTTCTTTGATCTGAACATTATTGTAACCCCATCAGAGATCTAGGGTGGTAAACATGTCGGCATCTTTCAACCAATCTATTAAGGAAGAGATTAGGGGTAGCGGGTACACATTCTTGATGGTACCCTCATTTAAATAATGGTAGTCCATGACCAATCGCTTTTTTCTGTCCTTTTTGGGAATAAAAAACACAGGTGACGTTTGAGGGGATTTGGAAGGGTGGAGATAACCTTTCGCGACTTCTTTTTCAATAAACGTGTGGACTTTGTCCATTTCGGAGTCAGAAAGCGGAATTACTCTACCCTTTTTCGGTACAAAATCGGGTTTGAGATCTATGGCGTGGTCCCACGGTTTTCGCAATGGGAGCCGTTCTGCTTCTTTCTCCGAAAATACGTCTAAGAAATCGTGATAGGCTTCCGGCACCTTTTCTGCCAATCCTTCCTCTATTGCCTGATGTGCTATGTTGACATGAAAGGGAAGTTGTTGGTTATTGGGTCCGTCTCCCATTACTTTACAGAATTGGGTGCATGAAGGGAAAGAAATCTTTTTGGCTACCCAATCAATTTTCGGATTGTGACGGTATAACCAGTCATAACCGATGATCATTCGGTGAGATCCGATGCGGGAAACATAAGCATCTATCACTTCAGAATGACCCACTATCATAACAATAATGGTGACAGCGTGGGTAATTTGGCCAATGGCTCTGTCAGAGCCATCTGCGTTTTTAACAGAAATAGGTTTTGGAATTAGATAAACTGGGATACTGTGCCGGTGTGCATAGTCTTTGTCAATAAAGGTGTGAGATGCCCCTGAATCTAACAGTGCTTTGAGTGTTCGTGATCGCCACCCTGTTGCTTGATGATTCATGATGCTGACGTCAAGGGACATCTCACTACCGAAGTCTAAAGTGGAAGTTCTGCAAAAGGAAGTGAGGGGTTTGAAATGCGAAGAAGATTTTTGTCGCCTTATGAGAGAATTAAGCATGCTATTTTTTGATTCTGGTGCCACACCTGGATGGGTCGCTCTCTCGGAATTGTCACAGAGATTATGTAATACATGGGACATGGATGCAACAGGAAATTCTTCATCGCTGCAATCTACTAAGCTATTCTCGTCCTTTGCGTGGAGCATCACGCGAGCGTCTGTAGCTATTGTATGAATGCCTATAGTAGAGGTATGTTCGCAAGGACCCTCTTCCCTTATGAACTGTGTCCTTTTAAAGCCTCAGCGGCCCTGTGGCGCGCTTTGACTTCGAATTTATCACGATAGTAGGCTTCGGCTTCAGCAGACACATATGACGTTCCCACACTCTGTTGAGCTGCCTGAGCTACAGAGGGTACAGTCATAGGTGGCGTGGGGAGAGGACGTGCGGCATATGAATACACCTGTGTCTCGTAAGGAGTGCTCTCCTCAGCTTGCCAGTAGCCGGTTGCAGGATCAAAAGTATATTGTTGCCTCAACTGAGGCGGGAATGTGCGTTTGACCCGTTTGGAGGGGTTGGTGTTGCAGTCAGGCCAGATGTGCCCTTGCTTGTTGCAACTGAAGCAGGTCCTTGTTTCCTGCTGGGGTGTGAAAGCCTGCTGAGCACTGATCTCCATCGGGGCTCCTCTGCTAGGCTGCATGCCGGTGGCCATATAGTGGTGTGGGGGTGGATATGCTGGACGTTGTGGTGGGGGATAATAGGGGCAAGGTGGTCCATGTGGTGGTGGTGCGGCCTGCCATGTAGGAGCTCCTCTTTCTACTGCAATCTTTTCGAAGGCTCTTTTGTATACTCAGATAGCCACCTTGAATAAATCCTCATCACCTTCAGCGAGAGGCTTGTTGATCTGGATCTGGTAATAGATCCTGTAGTCAATCGCTTTTTTAAGAAGCTCTATAGCCTCTTTGGGATCAACCTCGCTTTCTTTCTCCAGAACTTCAAATTTCTGTAAGAACAAATCTATGGAGGTGCCCTGCCTGCCGTAACACCAAGAGCTTTTTGTAACTTTTGTGTGTGAGAGTGTCTATACAGAAATAGTCCTTTATTTCATTCTGGAGATGATTCCAAGAGGGCCATGCATTTTCCCCTCGGTAAACCCATTGTCCGTGTTCATCTTTTTCCTTGGAGGTTTTGGCATCTAAGTACCTTTCCATGGTTAATTGGGTGAAGCCCTCGGCCTTGTCTTCTAGGCATGAGAGGACAGCCACGCTGTGGATTTTATCCGACTTCCATGTTTGGGCCGAGACCCAGAGGCGAATCTTGATCCACCAAAACCTCCATTTGGTTTTATCACTGTCCCAGTTGCCTGGATCCGATATCTTCTTGGTTACGCTGCTTTTGTTTTCTAACGTCATGTCGGCGATATGACTTGCCAGATCTTCCATTGTAGTCATCTTGTTTTCCTAGAATTCTTACTTCGTGGACTATTCCAACCACGATCTGGGAACTTGCTGTTGAAATCCATTATTGTATAGTGCATATAACCCCTATGGTTATATCTTATCTATTCATACTTAGATTAGATCTTGATGCAGCCTTAAGCCTTTAAGCTATTCTCATACGATCCTTTATCTCCACTTATATCCACCTATATATACAAGTGTCATAGATACAATCAATTAAGAGTTTTACCCCACATTAAACCCTACCAGGTTAGTAAGGTGGCTCCCTCTAATATGTGCGCCCTAGTGGCTGCGGCATTTACCCGCTCAACAGGTTATGAGCCCCGGTAAGTGACCCTCACAGCGCCGTAACTGGCAGCATGCGACGGCACCACCAGCTTGCCTGGTTAGCTCCACACGCGATTACCAATCGCTGCCATGAGCGCGGGATCTGGAAAATGCGCCACACAACGGCAGCATTTCATTTTTACTCTACCGTCATTAATCTGATTACTGACGACGTCCCTACCAGATCCCTGCAATGACATCAGCTTTATTCACAGCCGTCCCTATCCTCTCGGGTATCAACTACCTCGACTGGGCCCCCACCATGGAATCCTTCCTGCAGATGCAGGGAGAATCCTGGGTCCTCGAGGATGAGAAACCAACCCTTGGAACAGATGCCTCCAACCAAGCTGAAATCGATGCGTGGGACTTGGCCAACGCCAAGGCCATCGGCGCAATCAAGCTGCGCTTGACTCCTGCCATCCGCACTTGCTTCTCGATTCACAAGACTGCAAAAGCCCTCTGGAACATGCTTCTTAGTGCATACGGTGCCCCTGGCATCGCAAATGCCTATTCGGACTTCAAGCGGCTGCTCAACACTCGCATTCCTGCTGACTCGCACCCTGGGAAATCCCTCGATGAATTACAGATGTACATCGCATGTCTGACAGATGCCGACTGCATTCTTCCCTCCAAAGTCCAGGTCATGCTCCTATTGGCCAAGCTCCCTCTCTCAATGGAGGTTGTAGCTCAGGGCATCACAACAACCGACAAACCTGAGATGATCACAATTGAAACAGTTCATCACGCCGCCATTCTCTCATGGGAACAGTGCAACACCTGTCGCGGCTCTGACTCCCGCAACCACGATCCCCGAGCTCAAAAGCTCAGCGCCATCAAACGGGACCCCGGCCCTCAACAATTCAACTTGCAGCAAACCACAGCGCCTCAAAACAGCAGCCAGGGTAGTGCAAACAGTCCACCACGCAGCCAGCCCAACCATCGCGGCAATAACGCCCGCGGCCACAAACACCCTCGTGGCACACACGGTAGCGGCAAGGGCAAGGCTCGCAATGACGGCCATCACGGCCATCTCGCCTCCACCCTCGACCACACCGTGCCTGCGTCTGACACCAACTACGCCACCACCGAGCCCGCTGACGACCCGTGTGCTCTCGCGCACCGAATTGGGTCCACCCGCTATGGTCCACCGGCTTTCAAGTCCACACCACAGGCATTCGCACTCGCTGACCACATGGGCCTCCCTGCGACTAATGAAACGGTCCGCACGCTCGACAGCGTCGCAGCCAACCTCTCCACCCTCGACGACAATGTCCGTACGGTGCCGCGACACTGCGCCTGTCCCTTCTGCGCCATCACCACGCCCTCTTTCAAGGTAGCAGCGAACAACGGTCGACTCCGCATCTTCATCCCTGTTCCAACAAACACGGAACTCTTGGACGAACCATGTGCACTCCCTGAGCTTGCTGCAGCTCGCCCACAGGTCCAGCTCCCATCCGCGCGGATTCAATGTATCACGTCACCCGCATCCACTCTGTCCCCGTCGCACAGCGCACTCATCTCTGGATCAGACACAGAGTGCCCGCAAGACAGCGACGACGAGGACGAACCTTCGGGTTCGTCCAAATGTTCGCGATTCAATGGACCGCCCGCATCATCTTGGGACGAGAACGATCTAGTAGACATCTACGGATCGGAACTCAACCTCGACACGGAGATCGCAGACGCCGCTGGCCTCGCTCCCACACATGTTGAGGGGGACTATCAGGACATGTCAGTCCATTCCTCTCCATCTTTACCTCTCATCAAGACTTATGATTCTTTCCTTCTAGGATCGAATATTAATATATCCTTGTATGATAGAGTTGTATTAGCACATGAAATAAATAAAAATGTGTTAACTACGAATAAAGGATGTGAAGCCTGTAAAGGCAAGGGAAAGGGAAGAGCTGTTGCTCCTGACAACGTCGAATAGATGATCAATTCAGGGGCATCGCTACACTTCACACATGAATTAAGCGATTTCGCACACTATGAGGAATTAATTGAGCCGATCCATATGCGTACTGCAAATAGCACTACAACCGTAAGAGGAAAAGGCACAGTAATCCTCACTGTATGCCCTGATCACGGCAGCACTTACACAGTGCACCTATATCCAGTATACTACATACCAGATCTAACTGTGCAACTATTATCACTTGGCAGATTTCTCTTGGATGATATGACTGTGCACGGTGATTCGCAGCACTTATCATTATTCCAGAAGTCAGGACTCGAATATGTTCGCTTCACACCTTGCAATCCCGGTGATTCAATATTTTGCATTAAGTCTCTACCTTATGAGACCACACACTTGATTCTGAGTACCATCTACTTGATGGATTACCAGACCCTACACCGGAGATTAGCTCATCCTTCGCACGATGTGTTATCGCATGTGAAGAAGCACACACATAATTTCCCTGATGTGCCTTTCCTGATTTGGGATCCATTATGTCCAGGCTGCGCTTTAGGAAAGATGCCTAATCGGTCATTCTTACCTAATCAGGCTCGCGCCAAACGACCTTTCGAGATTATACACTCTGATCTCAAATCCTTCCCGATCGATTCATATCGGAAGTTCAAATATATGATAGTGTTCGTCGATGACTTCACTGGTCATGCATGGACCTCCTGCATGCGTTTAAAGGGTCAGGCTATTACCTGTACCTGTGACTTTATATCTATGGTCAATACGCAGTTCGACTCCAAAGTAGTTTCATGGATGTCCGATGCAGGGGGAGAATATAAATCAGATGCTTTTGATGCGCTTCTAAAGCAGCACGGCATACGGATTCTCCAGAGCGCGCCTCACACACCACAACAAAATGGTCGTGCTGAGCGCTTTATGTGCACTATGATGGACAAAGCTGAGGCAATGCGCCATGAGGCATGCTTGCCATCTAGCTGGTGGGAATTCGCCACCCTCCATGCAGTCCACATTTACAATCAGACACCTATCAAGAGACACGCATGGCGCACCCCATATGAGGTGCTGACTAACGAAGTCCCTGATATATCCCATTTGAGAGTATTTGGCTGTGGTGCTTACGTCCACATTCCTTCGGATGTACGGATCAATAAGCTCGCCCCTAAGTCCGAACTGATGACCTATCTGGGTATTGCCCCTGGCAATGAGTGCAATTTTATCTTCATGTGCTCCCCAAACAATGTCATATTTACATCTGCTCACGCAATATTTGATGAGGCTATGTTCCCTCATTGCATTACTCAAACTAAGAAGCGTAACACACGGATACTCAGAGAGGCTCCATCTCTTGATCCTACCAGATTAATCCCCGATCATGAGGATGAACCAGCGCAATCAGCGCCTAGGCATTATCCACCTGCGCCCCCTCCGGCTGCACCTGCAACCCCTCCTAGATCTGAATTTCCAGAGTCGGAACTTGAACCAGCACCCTGGACCCCTCAAAGGGCTCCTAGACCACCTGCTCCTGCACCTCCTGCTCTTCCTTGCCACTCAGAGCGCGAAAGGAAGATTCCCAGCAGACCTGGAAATGTCTATGGCGATCGCCGCCATCTGGTCCAACAGTTTAAGGACACAGAAAGACTATCCAAATGGGAAAAGGCAATCGCACCTCCGGTTACACCTAGTATTCCCGGACCCAGTTCCACCCCATGCTCAACTCCCTCAGAGGAACCCAATGTGGCTAAACTATGCCGCGAAGGGGGAGAACCCCTAGCTGAGTTTTTACTTGCTCAAGCAATCAAACTGGACTCTGGCGCTATTAAGCAGCCAAGAGAATGGTCATACTGCGATATCACTCGCCTACCTAAGGCTGAGAGACTCTTATGGGAAGAATCTTGCAAGAAGGAGCTTGATATGCTCCGCAAGTGTGAAGTCTTTGAACTCGTGGATCACCCTAAGAATCGGAAAGTTATCCGAAATCGCTGGGTATTTGATGCTAAGCCAGATGGCTGCAAGAAAGCCAGGCTAGTAGCCAAAGGTTTCTCACAGGTAGAAGGAGAGGATTTCGATCAGATCTTCTCTCCAGTTGTGCGCTTTGAAACTGTGCGTCTTATGATTGCACTAGCAGCACTAGAAAACTGGTACATATCTGGACTTGATGTATCAAGCGCCTATCTTTACGGCAAGCTAGATGAAGAGATCTACATGGAACAACCAGAAGGTTTCGCCAAGAAAGGGCAAGAGCACAAAGTGCTCCAACTTCATCGTGCCCTATACGGCCTTAAACAAGCAGGATCAGCTTGGTGGAAAACACTCAACGAGTCAATGATTGAACTCGGATTCGAGCAACTCAAATCCGAAGCCAGTATATTCCTATACAAACATAAAGGCTCCCACGCAGTTGTAGCCATCGTTTATGTAGATGATGCTTTATTCTGCAGCCCCAACAAGAAACTTGTTGATGAGATCAAAGCCCACTTTATGCAGAAATGGGAATGTAGGGATTTAGGAGAAGCCAGAGAGTTTCTCCGAATGTGCATTCAAAGAAAAGGCCGCAAGATCTGTTTAGATCAATGTGCCTACCTTGATAAGGTTATTGAATGATGCGGCATGACTAATGCCAAAACAGCACCTACACCATTACCTGCCGGCTATTACCCAATTCCTAATCAGGGTACCGCAGATCCAGCCTTACAATCCAGATATCAGCAAGTGATCAGATCACTCCTGTACCTGGTGCTCGGTACTTGGCCTGACATCACCTATGCTATTACAGCACTGGCTCAGCAATCAGCCAATCCTACCCCGGATCATCTAAGCAAAGCGTTGTATATCTGCCGCTATTTGCTTGGGACTAGAAACTACTCCCTAGATTTTGATGGATCCTCTGGCCAAGGAATTATGGCTTGTACTGATTCTGATTGGGCATCAGAACCTTCCACGCACTGGTCTCAGACTGGATACTTCTTTAAGTTAGCTGGAGGCATATTCTCATGGAGTTCCCATGCACAGAAATCTGTCGCTCCATCAAGTACAGAAGCTGAATACATGGCGCTCTCAGATTGTAGCTGCCAAGCGATCTGGATTCGCACCTTACTCATCGAACTTGAGTATAACATGTCATTGATCCCCATATGGGGTGACAATCAGGGTTCCATCTTTATGGCATCAAACCCTGTCACTGAAAAATGGAGTAAACACATTGACATCCATTATCACTACATCCGAGAGATTGTAGCTGATGGGAAAATCAGCCTCTATTTCATAGAAGGCAATGACAACCCCGCCAATATGTTCACAAAGAACCTTGGCCATATAAAGTTCAATAAGTTCCATGCCCAATTAGGCTTGTCATTCTACAAATAAGTAGTTTGTACCAATCGGACTTATCATCGCACAACCCTTGCAGCTCTTAGCGCATTATTCGCTTACATTCCTTATCAGGTATTTAGCAAGGGGGAGTGTTGAATATATAATTGTATAGCGCATATAACCCCTATGGTTATATCTTATCTACATACTCAAGATTAGATCTTAGATGTGGCTCTAAGGTCTATGGCCTTCTCACACACAATTCTTCTATCTCCCTCTATATCCACATATATATATGAATGTTAGTAGATAGAACTAATAAGAGTTTTACCCCACATCAAACCCTACCAGGTTAGTAAGGTGGCTCCTCACTACATGCGCACCCTAGAGGCTGCAGCATTTGCCTGCTCAACAGTAAGGTAGGCGACAAAGGTACTTTATATGTAATACAAGGTAGTTTAGGGCCGGCATGGGAAAGGTTAAGGGCCAGTCACAGAAGGTTCTGGAATGTGGAGGAATAAATGTGATGACAAAGCAAATGTATAATCATGCAATTGTCACAGACGATGATGGAATAATGGTGAGTTATTGTGGAAATGAAAGGAATGTTCTGGAACAAGAGAAAAAGAAATAGTACCGCGAGGGAATCATAACATGATCCTTACTCTTCTTGTGTGATTGATTTCCTTCTGAGCTCCCAGCTAATAAGGCTGGTCTTTCCAATACCTTCTCAATCAAAGGGTTTATACTCAGGGCTTTTAGATGAGCCTTTGCATAGGCTGGCTCATGTATGCTAAGCCTACTCATATGGTTAATGAGTTCATCTACTGTAGCACCTGACTTAGGGGTAGTCGGTAGTTGATCTAGTGTACCCTTCTGTGCTTTTTATATCTTATCTTTAGGGGTTATTTTCACTGATTGGTCTCTACCTGTGGGCTTTCTCCTGTGTTTTGCCTTGCAATGGTCTTCCTGGTTACTATCTGACTCAGGGTTTGTGTTGTTCTCTGTGTCTGATTCTTCATACTCCTCCTCACTACTTTCTCCTTCCTGATTGGTCGCTCGCTGTGAGGGCCAAAGGTGTCTTGTGTCAAACCACTGTCAGTGGAGTAATTGTTCCATAATCTAGGTGATTTCTTCTATGGTGAAGGGCTTCATTAAGTCCCTTGTTGGCTTCCCTGCTAGTAGATAGGTTTCTACTTGGGTCTTCATGTCATTAGGAATTCCAGCCCAAAAATAGGTTTGGTATTCCTTATCTCTAATGATTTGTTGATTCTTCAGCCATTCTCCTATTAGGGTAAACCCTCTGACATAATCTTTCCAATTAGTCAGGGTAATCCCATTTCATCTTGCTTTCTTGAGAACATAGTCTCTTAGGTCTCCTAGCTAATACTGGGTGTCCTCTCACTCAGCATCATACAGGATAATGAGTCTTTTCTTTAGCTCCTTCCAGTCATCCTTCTGGTACTCAGGGAGTACCTCAATCAGTTAGCGGACTTTAGTACCACAGTAGGTAGTAATTCCTTTGCATTTCTCTTCATCACTGGTTATGTGAGCTTGAGCTAACATCTTTTCATAGTGTGCTAGAAAACTCCTGATCTTCTTGTAGCTTCCCCTGAACTTTTCAGGGGCATCACAGCTGCGCTGGCTTGGCAGCGTGGTTGGTGTTATGGTAGTAGAACTAGAGGTTCCTGTAGTCATATGAATGTACAAGGTTTCTGAGTTCTGGGAAAGTGTTGGTTATCCTAATGGTTGTATGAATAAATGTATAGGTATATCTGGCCTACCCCTCACGGTGGGCTCCAGTTGTCTTCTTTCTAGGTATGAGCTAACAGGTCACTATCTCTAGGATCCTATTAAAACAGGCTCAATCTTCTATGGATGAATGGCTATTAGCTAGGGCTATGACAACAATTGCTCCTAGATAAACCAGGCTTTTCGTAAGTTGGTCTAGTTGAAAACTTAGCCAAGTTGTTAATGTGGGTGTTCTTTATTCCAACAGTCAGACTATTGTCTAGACTATTCGGGCAGGTGAAATACTCAGTTGTATTTATCCAAAGGTGAGGAATAGAATAATTCCTAGGTGCTTAGTTGTAGGTGCTGTAGTTAGGGCGTACAGAATAAGGCTTGTGGAAATCCAGTCGTTAGGATCTGTGGGTCGTTAGTGAAGCTAGAGTGCAAATCTTACTCTTAGCAACAGTTAGGAATATTCCTAGAGATTCAGTTCAATCTAGGAATTTGGTTGGGGTCTTGCAAGCAGTCTAATCACTCAGTATCACTTCTAATTGTTTATTAAACCAGTGTTATTGGAACTACTAGTGGTAGGGCTTGGCGTCAATGAAAGTAGAAGGTATTAGGGATACTAGACCTTTCTACGCTAGATTTACATAGGGTACAGTGATCAGGTAGTTTATGAGCTATGCTGATCATCTAGTAAGTAATAACAGTTCTACTCTAGTCTAGGGGTCTACTTGTCGTGGTAGGTCTAGGCTAGGGATCCTGGTTCTCAGTCAGATCACTCTTGTGTCTTCTGAGAGGGAATTCTTGGTCCTTGGGTCTTCTTCTTTGGATCTCTCTTGATCTTTATTAATCTCTTCTTTTGGATGATTCTTAGGTTCAATCCTCCTTTTTTGATTGCCAAAAGGCTCTCTATTTATACTATCTATAGGTGGCTGTGCCTGCTCAAAAGCGGCTTAGTAATGCCAAGATTTTGCTTATAAATGCCAAGCTATTGATTACAAATGCCAAGGCTTTGCTGACTGATCCATCAATGAGGCCTTTTTGTGGTCCTCTGATTGGCTGGGTTGCTCTTGACTCATTATGACTCACTATGACTCATTCTGACTCACACTTTCCCTTTTTGGATTTGTTCATTTTATCCTTTTTCTGTCTTACCTCTTTTTGGATTGATTACCAAGGCTGACTAAGGGTTTCTAGATGTGCTGACTCATCATGCTCATTTATGACTCATACTGACTCAGGCTGACTCATGCTGTGCCGAGCTGACTCAAGTAAAGTTCTGGATATAGAAGGGGCAATATGGCCAATCACAACTCTTTTATGATAGGTGTGGGGTGTGGTCTTAGGTCATGTGACATTGGAATAGGGGTTATGATAAGGGGTCTTAGCTAGGGTAATATACTAGCAAGAGTAAAATAGGTTTTGTACTGATAAGTACACTTAGCTTAAGCAAAATATGGTAGTGGGATGGTTTGACATATATCTTTTAATATGTACAGTGGAAAATTAAGAAAAATAGGGGTAATCTTCTACCCATTCATGACTATCCTGTCATGTGAAAACAAGGCTCTCTATCATTCCACATTTATGGAATAACTCTCCTTTTCAGCCATGGCCATGCACGAATCTATCTTTGTACAGGTCAGCGCTCCGTCTGACATCTCTAAAGTTGGAGCAGGACTGTCTACTAGACAAGAGATACCGGAATTCATCATTCCGAGATTTGTTACTCCGGAATTCATTCCGAGACCGGATGTATCAGATCAACTTAATCCAGGAGTCCTAACTCCAAACGCTCCACAAATATCTCTCCCTACTAGGTGAGAAAAGAAAGAAAAGAAAAAGATGGTATTTCTGCTAGGCAGATTACCTTCAGACACTGGGCACTTTGCCTCCTTCAAATCATATTTAGATTTTACCCCACCAGATCACATCCCTGTACTCCTGGTGGAGCAGTCTCGTCCTACTGTACAATGGACAGTTCATGATTGAGGAGATGATCCGGATATGGAGATGTACTATAATGAGGATAGCAATGAATACC
>JBBPQT010000473.1:0-15054 GCA_038092715.1 Boletus smithii | reverse complement strand
GGCATTACATTCCCGAAGGTGGAGAATCCCCTTCTTCATATTTCTGTATCCTCATGGCGATCTAGGTTGCGTGGTCTTGGCTAACCTTTGGTACGTTACAGACCATCGTACTGCGTAATATTGCTCATCCACTACTCAGGGCAATGTCCAGGGACGAGGTCAAATACCCCAACCCCACGGAATTCATACCCGAGAGGTTTCTCAATCAGGATGGTAAGCTCAATAACGATTCAGTGGCGTTGGCCTTCGGTTTCGGACGCAGAGTTTGGCAAGATACTTTCATCGCATGATCATAATTATCCAACTCACATCCAATTCAGCGTCGGTAGGCACTTCGCAGACGCATCGCTGTGGATAGCAATTGTTCATCTACTTGCTACGTTCAAGTTCATGAAACCGGTGGACGAGAACGGCGTTGAGATGGACCCAAACCCCGCATGGTCGACCGGACTTGTATCGTGAGCACATCTCTGCGACTTTTGGAACGTGCATAACCATGATCGTCCCCCAGTCATCCCCTTGAACTCAAATGTCGTGTTGTTCCCCGGTTTCCTGGGATGGACGCAGACAAGCTGACGGAAATGATACGATCCAGTGACTGAATTGCCACTGATAATTACCTATCACACAGTTGGTATCATTTTCTAGGATGATGCGATGGTTTTGACAATTTCCTGTGTCCTCTCACTCCAGATTCTTGTAATTCCTCTCAGAAAGTAATGTACTATTGAATTTCAACCCTGATACTTACTCCTTACGTCGGTGCTGAACATCAAATGGGCATCACACCTTCAACTGGGAACCCACGTACGAGTTCTTAGCTGGTCTGAGCCACTTGAATTCCGCTCCCTGCTAGCAGACCCCTTTTCGTGACCCACGATTTACTCCGAGGGACGTCGCTTTTCTGGTCGTGTAAAGTCCGACTGACCTTCGCGAAGTTGGGGTTACTGAATTGTCAGAATACAGATATACTTCAAAGTCTTTTTCTCCTTCGCCGTTTCATCTGGTGTCCGAGAGGCAGATTGTCTAACACCCCTCGGTGTATTTCTTGCGTGTTACTTGTGTTGGAAAAAACCACAGCATCTTTGTTTCCTTGATGAGACACTTAACAGGGGAACATCGTGTGTGTGCTCCATAAATGCTTATGACTGAGCATGGTTGAAGTTTTGGAGTTTCAATTCATGCTGGAAAAAAGACGAAGCACGAGTCCTTGCACGAGAAATTTAAATATATGTGATTAATGTGTTGACATCGTTCTCCATTGACAACAAACACTGAGGAAGATTCGCGATCAGGGATCAATCGGATGGACTGGAAGACGTACATTTAAATGCAAATGTCAGCCTATCAGGTTATCAACCGTTAATTGATCGAGTGATTCAGAACCAATCCATTACAATGCGATAAGGAAATTTAACAGTCTTGTTAGCGGGGCACCAGGAAAGGACACACCAAGTGTTCAATGTCTTTCTGGTTGGTATAAATTCATCTCGTGCGTTCAGACAAAAAGCTGATGTTCTTCCCTCTTGAGCAACTATTCAAGAGCTCATCGTCCACGCGACTGCATTGTATGGATAAATTTTGCGAGTGTTGGTATGGGAGAGTCGAAGAGTATACTCGGAGGCCCGCTGGCAGGAAGCACCAGCTAGTAGGGAAAGGTATATTAGACACTCGTCAACGTCACGGAGCAAGAGGTCCGCTGGATGGTCTATGTAAGTCAACTCTGACTCTGACTCAGTACTTGGCCGCGCCACCCGCCTAAATGGGGATGCTGCGTCTGTAGGCGGAAGAACGCCGAGTCGCTCTCTTCCTCCTCCATCCTCTTACTACTACAGCGGTACTTACTGACTTTTACATTACCACTCCCTCATGTCCTCCCCATCAAAGCCAGTCAACATTCAAAGTTCTTCTCTCCCCTTCAACTCGGCTATTTCCACTCCTTCCGGCACACCCGATATCCGAGCTCTTCGCGCTCAGTATTCTGGAACCCCCCCAGTGCCCAACATCCCAGCACGGTACACCCCTCCGGTGGGCTCCTACTCCAACGTAACTCGTGACGAGTCTTCGTGCGTGAATCTTTCATCAAACGCATTAATTGCTAAACTCCACCGTCCATCCTCTAGCGTAATTAGCGCAAAGCGCCCGGCAAGCTCTGCTGTCGATAACACCGTAGTAGATCTGGACGATCTTCCTGCTGAGGACAAGGCTAGAGTACTCAGACGTCATCTACTTTTGCACGGAGAACGCCCGAGTCGCACAGACTTGCGCTCTTCAGATGGCTCGGATCAAGAAACACCTGACGTGGATGAACCTTCCGCCGGCTCGTCAACACCCCTACGTCCCGCGCGAGACGTATCCGAGACATTTCCTATACCATACCATGCTCCGGGTGCAGACGTTACGTGAGTTCATCTTCATCATATCACAAGTACCGACCGTGATTGACTCCGTCATACTTTCAGCCATGATATCTACAAGTGGCATACAGATCGGAGACGTCAATCTGGTCGTCCACGCGCTTCGTCGTACGCGGGATCCGTTGCGCCACCGAACCCCGTATTCGAGCATATCCACGAGCCCGGTGGTTTCAGGCGAAACTACGTGCTCCTACAGGCAAACGAGCGAGGCATCAATGAAAGGCGAGCAACGAACAATTTCATCGATTTCCTTTATATCTATGGTCAATTTGTGAGTGAGTTTATTTCCTCATAAGAAACAGTTCTTACTTTGGTATTAGGCGGGAGAGGACCTCGAAGAAGACGAAGAAGACGAAGATAGGGCCGAGGACGAGGAATCTGCTGAACAACCCGTTCCTTTTTCAGCAGCACCCACTGCTGACGAAACACAGCCCTTGTTGAAGTCGACTGATCGGTCACGCTCTCGGTCTAGACGACGGGCCGCATCCATCAGTGCTCATGGTGATGCAACCGTACTACAGGCTGTACTGATGGTGAGCATCTCGCGCAGCTTCTCGTGCACCATCCTGATCCCAGCTTCTCCCCAGCTTCTAAAATCGTTTGTAGGGACCGGTGTGTTGTTCCTCGGCAAAGCGTAAGTCGTTCTCGATACAATGGTTCCGTCGGTGATCCCCACAATCCGATCAGATTCGCCAACGGAGGGCTTGTCTTTTCCCTCATCACAATCACGATCGTTGCTTTGGTCTCCTTATATTCATTTCTACTCTTGGTCCAGGCAAAATTTGTTGTTTCTGGCTCATTTGGAGGTAAGTGACCCGCATCCACAGAATCAACACATCATTCAGATCAAGTTTAGACATTGGTGGCGCGTTGTACGGACCGTGGATGCGATATGCGATCCTCTTCTCCATTGCAGTATCTCAAATTGGATTTGTCGCGGCTTACACCATCTTTGTCGCGGAAAACCTCCAGGTTAGCCTTTTCGTTGAATGACATCGTAACAGCATAACTGACTTCCCCAGGCATTTGTCTCGGCAGTCACGGATTGCGGGACCAATCTCTCCGTCCCATTCTTTATCTTCATTCAGCTCGTCATCTTTCTGCCATTGGCTCTCGTCAGAAACCTCGCGAAACTCAGTACAACTGCGCTCATCGCTGATGTTTTCATCCTCGCTGGCTTGATTTACATCTTTGGAAGTGAACTTTCCATCATCAACGATAGGGGCTTAGCGCAGATTCAGATGTTCAACGCGCGAGATTTCCCTTTGTTCATCGGGTGAGTCTCAGCTTCGATCGAGTTTACAGTTTCAATAATGGTGTCGAAAAAGTACTGCCGTTTTCTCGTTTGAAGGAGTGGGTTTGGTATGTTCCATATTACCGAGTTTCACCCGAAGGTTTTGATGAGCAGTGCAGATTATCCCAATTACGGATGCCATGCGTGAACCGCATAAGTTTCCCAAAGCTCTGACTGGTGTCATGATTGGAACCCTAGGTGCTCATTCTCTCCTGCTGTCTGTCGTTATTCGATACTCACTTTTTTTTCAAGTGCTCTTTGGTGGAGCTGGCGCTCTTGCGTATTCGACTTTCGGATCGGACGTGAAAGCAGTCGTCCTCGTCAACCTTGACCAGACAAATAAATTCACACAAGCTGTGAGTTCATTTACTTTAGAAGTTTCAGTGGTTTGGTAAACTCGGTGGCACAGGTCCAATTCCTATATTCTGTGGCGATTCTCTTGTCTATCCCACTTCAGTTCTTCCCGGCCGTGCGTATCTTAGAGAATGGACTGTTTGTGAGGAGCGGCAAACGGGATCCGCGCGTGAAATGGCTCAAGAACCTGTTTCGCTTCGGACTGGTGATGGTTTGCACGGTGATTAGTTGGGCTGGTGCTGGGGACCTCGACAAGTTTGTCTCATTGATTGGCAGTTTTGCATGGTAGGTTCGGTCGCTAAGGCTGCATATCTTGTGGAGAATGACTCAATCTTCTAGTATCCCGCTGTGTTTTGTATACCCTGCGATGCTGCATTACAAGGCGGTGGCCAAGACTCCGATGGAGAAGATTAAAGATATCCTGCTATGTGTCTTTGGGATGGCCGCAATGATATTCGCTACTGCTCAGACTCTCAAGGCAAGCTGTCCCGCGTGTGTCTTACGGCATGATTCTGATTGTATCCATAGCTCATGACTCAACCTGAGCCTGCACTGCCAGCCCCTGGAAGGTGCTGAGCACTTGAGGTCAGGACGAATGGAAGACGAATACATATGGGATGGAAAAGGAAGGATGACACTTAGCATATCTTGAGATTTCGCACCATCATGTTCTCCCCTGTAATTAATAACTGGCAGACGTGTTGCCTAGGAATCGTTCATATTCCCGATGCTCACTGTCGTCCGTCGATTCTCCGCCCGTACAGGAGGGAACGATGAAGTGGACTATGATTTTTCAATACAAGGCAGTTGCTGCTACTAGTATTTAGCATGTGCTGTGTGCTGCCAGTGCGAACAACAAGTTGACAAGACTCCAGAATTTCCGATCGGCGCAAGATGAATACGTTCCTGTCGTGGGTAGATCGCCGTTGAAAAGTTTAGATGCTTGCTTGGAGGTCGTGAGATTGCCAACTTGACCACATTCAAGTTCCCGCTGCTAGCAAGGTTCCCCAGGATGTCAGATTGCCGGCTAATTCGACTTGTGCTCAAGCCAGCACTACACATTGTCTCTGGCTCTCAGGTCCAGAAGCACTGCGAAGCACGCCATACGCAATTTGGTGATAAAGAGGCGCGGTAACCGACGGGAATTGAGGCAATGCGGAAACGTGTAATCCCTTGACTCAATTGACAAGGTTCAACGCAGCTCGCAGACACTCCTCACCGAAGCCACGATGGAAATCATACATAAAGACTCTTAGATTGATTGTCCAACTTTCCTCGCTTTCCTGCTGGTACCCATCCTCCCCTTCCTTCCCGCAGGTTTCGCGCCTTGGACGAGCCAAGTACTAACTATTTTGTATTATGTCTGTATCAACTAGTAGTGATTCATCCCTCAACCATTCCCGGGTCCGACGAAAGCCTGCTCCCAGCCTAGAGCTGGAGGCGCGCTACCCGACCCCAGACCCCGAAGATCCCTTCGCACCGCTCTCCGTCCTTCGAAGTCGTACCGCCAGCACTTTGAGCAGTGTCGGCGCTCCTCTCTCATTTCGCGGAGAATCCACCTCGCATCTCCCAACTCTCCCCTACACCGGCGGCAGATACCCACCGGACATATATCTAGCATATCTCAACCTCGACACGCTGCCGGCCACGAACCCCACCCGGAATTTGGGTGTCGTGACAGCATCGTTCAATAGAAGTACATCCAACATCTCACCAACCACCAGTGGGTGTGGGCCAGAGGAATCTGTTTGGCTTCCCCAGGGCCGCACTCCGGAGTGCTCGCGGATCGTCCCAATCCAGCGTCGACGCTCCCGCTCGGCTGTGTCGAGGGGGGAAGCGCGACTTACGTTGCCCATCCCACTCAAAAATTCACCTTATGGACATTCGAAACTGCAATCATATGCCCTCGCTAGCGCACTGTCGTCCACTCCCGCGTTCACCGCGGAACCTCTGTCCATCTCACCCACTTTGTCCATCGGACAGAGCAACGAGAGCGTGCATTCGTTCATCTCGCGCGTCCAGTCTGAAGCTGCCAGTGGGTGCCCCACTCCGTCCTCTCCGCTTTGTTTGGCTTCGTTTTCGACTGACGACCATGTGACGGCACCGACTAAGGCTAAGAAGTTTGCCCGACTGTTGCCGAAGAAGACCGGGAGTCGCCTAAGTTTGACCCATCAGTCCACCGACAATTTGGCTCTGAGTCAAACAAATGCTTCTTACACGTCATTCCCCCATCTCTCCACTGAACGGTCATCCAAGCCCAAGCACATCTCAGAAGCGAACACGTTCCACGCTCGTCGCAAGTCGACGACGCTCTTCCCGGCAGAGATGGTCACTCGTCTACACACCATGGACGTCTCCAGCCCCATTCGCGACTCGACTACTGGATATGTTTACGAACCCATCACGGATGCTGAACTGGGCCTTACGGGTAGTCTCGGAAGTCCCACCTCACCTTCCCATTCTTCTCCCGTATCATATTCCCCCACACCCCCTGCCAAGGCACCCACCCACTTGCGTTCTCTAACCGCCATCGACGGTCGTGGCTTTGGTCCCACTGTCAGTTCTCCGCCTAAGTGCGAGGCCGCACGACCATCTACAGCCCAGTCCTTTTCCTTCAACGAGCATGCACTGCCAACTCTCAGACAGCTCGCTGATGCTGCATCATGTGTCATCGTTGCTGAAAACGGGCTACGTGTGCCATTCGGCGACCTCTTCCGAGATCAAAAGACCATTGTTCTTTTCATCAGGCATTTCTGGTAAGGTTCATTTCGTCGTGTGTGACTCTGTTTTGACACAAGTCTAGGTGTCCGTTATGTCAGGATTACATGTTTTCTGTAACGAATAATGTTGATCCGAGAATGCTCAAAGAAGCCGATGTCAATTTGGTCGTTATTGGAAATGGCTCCTACAATATGATCAAATCTTATAGACGTGAGTGTTTCACCCACTGTGACGGCTAGTGGGTCAATGATGACTCCTACAGATATATTTCGTACTCAGTTCACGTTCTACACTGATCCCTCGCTGCGCCTCCACAAAGCACTAGGCATGACCTTGCGTATAATGGAACCTAAATCGCAGCGTAAGCGAGGTGGATATGTGCGCCATGGATCCATGAGCGGCATTGCCATGGTCTTCAAGAATGCTCTCCGTGTCGGTATGCCTGTATGGGAGAAGGGTGGTGACTTTACGCAGTTGGGTGGCGAGTTTGTCCTTGGTCCGGGGTAAGATTCGTGCGAAGTCGGTTGCCACTAGTACTGATCTGGTCTGGTGCTTTCGCATAGGATGTCTGCCACATACGCTCATCGCATGCCCAACCCTCGCTCTCACGCTCCAATCATGCACGTTCTCGCTGCAGCAGGCATAAGCTTGCAATGTGAGAAGCTCGTGCCAACAACTGAGACTATTGCGCGGGCGACCGCACAAGTGCTTGACGAAGACCAGTGGATGGAGGAACGTCGCTTGAGCCTCGCGAGGATCCGGGAGCGGAAGCTCGCGCGCAGAATGGGAGTGGCGTTTCCCAGTACTGACGAGGCCGAGGAACACCAAGTAGTACTGCCCAAAATCGAGCCTCCTGGCAAGCTCACTCGGTCGGACAGCATCGAGGAAGAGGAGGAGGAGAAAGGAAAGGAAGGGGAGCTACAGGTGATGCCAGCGGTTGTTCCAGTCGTCAAGACCGAAAGCATGACGTGTCAACCCGGTCACGAGAACACACGTAGGTCAAGCTCGACCACCGAGGATAGTGATGCGGAGACTGCTGGCTCTCGCTCACTGTTGGACTCGGGTTCAGATCACACAAAAGCTGAAGATGTTGAGCCTCATACTTTGCAGGATAAAGTAACCATGCTGGATCTCGAGGATCCGAGGATACCGGAGGTTGTAAGCCTATAGAGGCTCATGGACTCTCCGACCACTGTTGTCTTTTAACTATGTATATTTAGATCTCGGAACGTCATGATCACGTTTAATGCCATTTGCACGCGACTCAAGTACTCAAGTTCCATTGGCGGATCTGCTGGATTTAACGGGAGTCTGAAAAGATAGTTGCAACATCCTATCAACCAAAAACTGGAGGCGACTATGTAATCAAACACGGTACCATTCCACTTGAACCTACATGTAAGACGAGAGCACCCAAATATGACCAAGAAACCAGGCAAGCCAGAACTTCAAGAGCCGGTTGCAATCCTTTGCTGAAAATCCACGTCGTAACCGACGCACTTCATGCACCATACATGAACCACCTAGACCCTGATAGTTATATTTCGCACCAAAAGGCGAGCTGGAAAAACACACTGTTCGACCCTCATCACATGCCTGGAAGATCTCGTCCGCACTCAAATGGAATTTTTCGTTGGATTTGAGAGCAATTGCGACCTCTTGTGGTGTAGGATCACGGCCCAGACGATTCCGGAGAACGATTGTCGCTTTTAGGCCACCATCCAATTTTCTTTCCGAAAGCCTGTTCGCCCACTGTCGCTTGACCTGGAAACGTTTGCGTGTCCCTGTGAGGATTTTCTCAGTCGTCTCGGACAGGCAACATCAAGTTTCACCTTGAGGGATTGTGCATTCCACTCGTTGAGTGTGAGTGGTGGGGCTGCTGTCAGCTTGTACTGCCCCATATACTGCCAAACATTGTTCCTCAAGCGGACGATGAGGCGCATGATTTTCGGCCACTCCTCGCCATCATCACTGAACATGAAGATCAAGCCCGGCAATCCTGGCCAACGAGGGGCATGTGGATCGTATAGAAGACTGGTATACATGAAGTCGTCAAGTCCATGGGTGAATTCTTTGCCAATCTTGGGGAAGGTTGACCGCGAATTACCACCCCATATGCGTGATGTGACACGTCTGGTCGTGGTCGCTTCAAATATGTCTTGAGGGACTTTGATGTCGAACGCATCGTAGCCTATCAGTGCTAGCCGATGTCGGACGTCGTTTTCCGAGAGGATTTCTTCGGGTTTGATTTCATCTCTGATCCTAGCCTAAAAATGCACACACATGCGCGGTGAACAGGTGCACCGTAACAACCCAAACGAGGTAGATACCTGGAGGAGGAAATACATCTTCGCATCTTCCACCTCCGGCTTGATTTGTGGTGAAGGACGTTGTTCTTGAGAATCATGTTCACGAACGGCAGACGTACGCGCTCCGGCGCTTCCAAGGCGGGCGTCGATCTGCCGCAAAGTTGGAACGACGACCTCCACTCTGGTCATCTTCCGAGACTGCTGTCCGAGAAGGCCGCGACGGCGTTTCCAAGAACCACGGGCCAATTCAACGCTTTCGAGCATTTTGTATGATGGCCGTCGAGTTCGGCGCGAACGCTGTGATCGGGTTTGATCAATGGCGTTCACTGGGATTGCGGGTTCCTTACAGTCATCGACGAGGGCCCACTGGCAGAAGTATGCATAACCCGGGTCTGATCACCAAAAATTGAATCCGAATGATCCCGATGGGCCAGCCGAGCGCGTTCCAGAGCTTGAACTGTTCAAGTTAGTGATTTATTAGCAACGCATTAGTCGACGACTCGTTGACACGTGTTGAAGACGCGGTTCAGGCTGCGAATCGTTGAACGGCGCTATAACCAGACGGGGGGTCACCACCACGTAGTTCTTGCTCGTATTCTGTTTCGTGGTTAGACTCGGCTGCCCAGTGTTTTGATGCCATCCATCATGATGCTGCGGCCCAGTACCAGATGCCAACTTGAATCTAATCGATATCACGATCACAAACGTATTTTCTTTCTTCAGGCTCTTTTCTAGGCCAGCGCTTGTGTAAAACCATCCCATCGACAGTTATCCCCGCCGCAGCAGTCCCCCATCATTTGATATGTGGCCCTGATATCTCGTGTTCGCCATTCCGCGATGAACCCAAATGTGACTGCGTGCCTAGTGGATTTGAACGTCCTACAGCTCGTCACGGTGATGCTCGACCAAACGTTTCCATGGCGGCCTAGAACCCCTACATCCCTTGCAATACCCATCTTTAATCCCACGCCAAAGGTCGCGCCCATATCACAAAATCGGAACTCGATCATGATGCAAAGTACATCGCGACATGTGGACTGATACCTTACGTGGATCCATTCATATCAGAAGCAGGTACCCGAAAGATATGAGCTCGCTCGTAGTGCCTAGCTCACGTTGAGCAAAGTGCTGCGCGCGCAGAAACCCTTCCGTGTTTGCATTTGATCCATGGTTCAGGTGAGCACTCGCTGATGCAGAAAGAATACCGTCTACTTATCCATATCTGGCCATTCAGGAAAAATCAAGAGCGTAGTGGGTGTCGGTATTTTCACTATTCTTTGGCGGAGGCAATGCAACCTTTATCAAAGACGACCAATTCATTGACGATGACCTAAATACACCCGGTAGCCTAGACGATATAAATCATGCTAGGTGAACCCAACTCTGCACCAATTCTCTCGGTTCTCATTCCTAGGTGGTTGTCAGACATCCACCGGCCATCGCTATCTCTCTTGTGTACAACATGTCCTCCGATTTGAACTCTGTTTTACAGCTTCTCCAGATGAATAACTATGCAACCAGTTCGTGGTCACCCACCTTTCAGTCAATGATTATTCTTAGAGGCAATGTCAGTTGCTTTAATCACTGCCGTTGGTTATGATTATAGTGAGCGATGTAATTGCATATGGATGAGTCTCGCTTTGGACTGACTGGTACAATGTGATTGCTCGTAGTCCTCACGTTTGCTAGAGAGGTGATGTGTTTTGCTTGCTATTTAAGTCCCTTATTTCCTGTCTAACAGTTTATAAAGATAAACTACGTTTGGGTAAAGAAACAACATTTATTCATCAAGCATCACCTCTTTAACAGTTCCGCAGAGCAGACCCTGGTCCTGGGTCTCTACAATGTTTGTCCTCGTGAGTATAAAGCATTGAAAAACAATCTGTTGGACATGTCCCAAACTGACTATTTTGATAGGTCCGTTATCTTGGCCTTTGTTGGGTCCTGTGGGTCTATGGCCACTTTCATGCATGTCGGATAATATAGCTGACTCAACCCAAGGACTATTGGGTTGGGTAAGTCAGATACTAAAAGTCAAGGCCGATGGAACTGACCCTATATGTTTCAAGCTGGTAGCACCTTTGTTCCTGGCCCGGTCAAAGTGAGTACTCCTACTTTACACATGATCTATTGCTCATGAATGTTACGCTCTGATAGGCGTACGCTCCTAATCTCCACAAGCAACGCCGTAATGCTGACGTTCGAATAGGTGTAAGCACACCTTTTCACAACCCTCCACTCCACAATATCAATTTGAGCAACGGATATTCCAAAGGTATTGTAATCTTCGCGATGTCTGATTGGACATTTTGTGTATTCTTTGCTGCTGCTGAAAGTGGGTTACATTACCCCGCAATCTATTTCTCGCCAATTCCCTCATTTCGATCTCGATTACAGTGGTGATGGTTTTACGTGTTTATGCGATGTGGAACCGATCCAAAACAATCCTGGCTGCCCTCCTGTTCATTTACGTGGTGGAGGTTGTCGCCGACTTCATTGTTGTGGGTATGTACGACAACCCTAATACCTACCTCTCAGGTATGCATCCGGCTTAGTCGGAAGCATCAATGTGATCTACATCTCCTACCCCGCTTTTCTTCAGCGACAGTCGTCTGGGTTAACAATTCGGGTTTTTGTAATTACTCGGTCAATACCAACACCCGCTTCAAGGTGTATTACGGGATTCCTCGATATGTCCTCGGTACGGGACTGTTGATTCTCGCTCTCATCAAAACCCTGTCAGAGTCGGTTGCCATGTACAAAGCGACGAAGCAATGGCAACCCAATCGATATCTGAAGCTATTGATAAAAGACGGAATTCTCTATTTTTTGCTGTAAGTCCCTCTCCAGTTTTTCCCGCCCTCATCACTTCCAAAAACAGTTGGTTGTCGAGAGCATGCGACAAAAAACTAACTGACACGTTGGACGATGCGTTTTTCATTGTAGGAACATACTCTTCAATATCTTTGGTGAAATTGAAAACGATCCGACTATAAACAGCACCTCGTTGGTCTTCCTGGCCGCGTTGAGTGATATACTTTTGTGCCCGGTCGTGCCTCGTTTCATTATCAGCGTACGGGAAATGTATGACCATGATCTCCACCGCGGCTTGCAAGGGATCGACACTGGGTTCGGTATAGTATCACAACCGAACATCAGTCGAGACGCGGGCCTGCCTGCGATTGCATTTGCAGATGTTGCTCCGGGGGAGGATTCAGCGGTGGAGGCGGGCGCGGATGGCCCACTGGAAACGACTCAACTTGAAGTGATCGAACATGGTCCGCGTCAGGCTTGAACGAGAACTCTCGTTGGGGTAGCGCTGGATGATTGTATTTTGTAGAACGCGTGTGTCTTGACTCATCCTCGTAACGACTTTCATTTCTTATCCCCTTTGACCTTGCTTTAGTGAACTTTATTTCAAACAGACCCTTGTATGTTTTGCTAAACATGGCCACTTACTTATCATGCATGAGGTTGCTTGAACGGGGTCCAAGTTAGCCTCTTGGCAAACACGTCAACCAACTAAGGTACAGTAGTGTCTAGTGGAGTCACATTCCTCTGAGCTGCCTTGATCCTGCCCCTCGATCTTGCCCTCCGCCTCGCTTCTTTCGCCACGGCGTTCTTGTATTCCTCCACCTTGAGTATCCCCACCACCTTCCTCGCAGCCTCCACATCATTATAGGAATAGAACGCCTTGATGAACATCTTGAACAACGGCCTCGAATGTTTCTCAAATGAAACAAAGGATGGGAGCTTTGAAAAGCTAGACGAACCCGAAAACTGCGTTTGTCGTGTGCCGAATGGTGGATGCAGGGGCGAGTAATCCGCGGCAGGATACCCACCCCTAACGAGCTGATCAAACAACTCGCGGAGCCGCGAGGAATCAAATGCTGACCGCCAGTTGATCATAACCTTGATCAATATGTTGGCCGTCACTCTGTCAGGTTGAAAACCGTGGTTCTTGACAAGGTTTTCCAACAGTGCGAGGACTTTGCGGACACGTCTTCCGTTACGTGGCGTGGGTTGACGAGACACCCCGTGGATTAGGATGTTTCCCAAGGCGGTGCACCGGCTGGAGGGGATTGTAACTGCTACACAGGCAAAAATGTGTTTGGCGGCAAGAATACGTCCTGAGTCCAGAAGCGCTTGAAGCGAACGTTCAAGTGGAGGTCCTGCGAATGGACAACGACGCAGACGAGAAGACAGTTTAAGCGATGCTAGGCCGCGGAGAGGGGTGCGTCTGAACACTCGGGATGCCTTGGTTTGCACTACGATTCGATCTGCGAGAGTACAAAGAGATCGAGCAATTTTAGGATGTGCGGCGGTGATAGCATCCAAGAGTTTGCTAACAGTGGAAAACTGTCTGCGCCGTACCAGCGCACGGTAATACCGGTCAAAGAATCGTGACTGAAAGAAACTGGGTAACCTTCTGAAGATGGATAGCACCACAGGGAATAGTTTGCTGCCTCTGCCGTGTCGGGCTAAAACAACAAACAGTTGTTCAAGATGTCCTCGAAAGTGTTCAGGGGGAACATGCGACTGGTACAAAGCCACAAGTTCATCGACGATGGCAGCAAAGACACTTGTGGGGTGACGAGCTCGTGGGTTCTCTCTAAGACTGCGTGCGATCGCAGAAAGTAGAATTCCCCGTGCTTCCAGAGAAAATCGACCATCGTTGAGAAAGAGGACGGCTTGGCGAAGCGCCCCACGTTGAGCAAAAGACATGGCAAGGGTATGAGCTACTCCCGGATCAAGTTCCGTCCCTTTTGATTGCGCGACAATATTGTAGAGCGTGTAGGCGAGAGAGGCATCTATGGGCGCAAGAACCTCCACAGCGGAGGCGAGGACCTGATACTGTTGCTTCGGGTCTGGAGAGAAAGCCTCCAACGCTGTGAGCACCACGTATGGGAGCGGGTCCTGGACACGCACTGCCGCTGCAATGTATTGAGCGGCTAAGAGTTTTGGCACCGATGTCCGGGGACCTTCCGAATTATTCTGCATGCGGTACAGATCTTGACAATCGTAGAACAAGGTCGCGTCTGCCAGAACGCTTGCTATCCTGAGAAAGGATGTGGCAACGGCACATGTGAGATCTCGAGAGATCGAGCATGATTTTATAATCGACAACCACAGTTGGTACAAAGTGCGTGTTGTTTCTAGGACTCCCTCTGTAGGGGTAGCTTGCATTTCGAGCGCTGAGGGCGGTTCTTGTAATATTTTTTCCAAGGTAGCGAGGCCAAAAACAACTTGCCAACACGACTTTACTTGAGGCATCGCATGATCGCTCGTCCAGTGGGTTCCGTTAAAGTGCAATATCTCAGAGGAGTTGAAGATGGAGAAGAAGATCAGCGAACTCCAACGCAGAGGAAGCGCATGCGTCGGGCAGAAAACGGAAAGAAAATGACCAGGCATGTTTGCGAGTTCGTTGTTGGGAAGATGGCCAGCGAAGCCGAACAAAGTGGCAGAAACGGAGCGAGCTATTGTTGTCGCATCCGAATTGCAATCATCCAAAGCTATGTCTGATAGGCCGCTTTCAGGGACAAGGTCGGGGGTCTCACCAGTTCCCTGACAGATTCGACTCCAAAGCGCGGCGAGGATGGCCTCTTGGGATCGGGTCGACAAAAATCCGCCGTGTTGGATAACTAAGCGATAAAGGAGACGTTGTAGCCACGGGTGACACACGTGGTGAGTCCGTAGAAGGAAAGAAAGATCGCGGGCAGCAAGGTCAAGAAGACGGGGATCCCGAATAGCTAGGAGCGTCTTAAGGTAGTAGGCATGTATCTCGGGGTGACGGGAATGTCGACGAATGACGTGGTAGTGTATACGCGCACGCAGAATGGCGCTGTAAGCGTCGCCCGAAAGAGCTGTAGGGTTTGTATGCAGTGTTTGGCATAATCAAGGAAAGAGAAACTTACGTTCTAAAGGTGAATTAGTCTGGACAATTGCAAGTTCAGCACGC
>JBBPQT010000472.1:0-15068 GCA_038092715.1 Boletus smithii | reverse complement strand
CTGTGCCATCAGTGCTTGCCACGGCGTGAGTCTGCTTTTGCACACTGTGCTTCTGTCCGTTTTTACCTGAGAATGCGACAGGTGAACTGCACCGAAACTCTGAATTGCATGAGAATGATGTCAGTAGCACCACAAAGGTGTTTTGTGAAGCTTGAATTGCGTCATTGGCTTAGTCACACCTGTGCACGTGATATACAGTCACATGACACTTAACTGGTTAATGACGAAGCAGGGCCCAGGCCTAGTACTTAGTAGTAACTCTAGAGGCTGACATAGGCGCAGGGGCGTATAAAAAGCATCGCCGAGAATGATCTGGGCGCACGTTGTCTCCCATTTCTCTTCACCCAAGCCAGTTGTCCGATTTTCTGCCGTACCGTCCGCAGTCAAAATTGCATCTTCCTCATTATTGTCTGCTCACCGTGCGTCCTCGCGACTTCACCAGGTAGCGTGCCTATAGCCAGTCGATTTCCATCACTCATTCAATCTCGCTGCATCGTAGTTGTCAAGATCTTTCACTTCCTCATCAGCCAAAATGGCACCAGTAGATCGCCCTCAGCATGAACGCTACGATTATATTTGCATCGGAGGTGGCAGCGGTGGTGTCGCTTCTTCGGTATGCCATCTTAGGAGATTCTCCACTCTCATTCTTAAAGCTTGATTCTCCTCATAGCGTCGCGCGGCCCTCCACGGCAAGAAAGTCGCCCTCATCGAGACCTCTCCTCACCTGGGTGGTACTTGTGTGAACGTTGGTAAGTGGTTCCCGCTGCTTGCGATCTGCTGACGAGCTTACGGTCCCCGATAATCCCAAGGATGTGTTCCAAAGAAGGTGCGAACATATTTATGATGCCAAATCGAATGCATAGGTCGACTGTTTTTCAAGATCATGTGGCACGCCGCCGACCTGGCGGACAAGTTACGCCATGCATCCGGAGGATACCATTTCCAGGGGATTCCAGAGCCTAAATTTGACTGGGCCGCCTTTAAGCCCCAGCGCGATGCATACATCCGCAGGTTAAACAACATCTATGAAAACAATCTTGAGAAGGAAAAGGTGGAATATCATGCTGGCTTCGCGCGCTTGACGTCCCCCAGTTCCGTCGAGATCACTCGCCCAGACGGTCAGAAGTACACGCTGCACGCTGACCACGTGACGATCGCTACTGGGGGACGTCCGACGATCCCTTCGGACGATGCCATTCCTGGAGCAAGCCTTGGTATCGATTCTGATGGATTCTTCGATCTGGAAGAACAACCCAAGCGTACTGCAATCGTCGGTGCTGGCTACATCGCTGTTGAATTCGCTGGCGTTCTCAACTCACTCGGTACTGAGACTCATCTTTTCATCCGGCAGGACAAGGTCCTACGTACATTCGACCCCGTTCTGCAGGACACATTAACGCCGTGGATGGAACACACTGGGGTCAAGATCCACAAGCATTCTACAGTCCAGCGCGTAGAAGGAGAGAAAGGAAAGATTCTCACAATCTATTATGACAACGGGCAGACCATCGAAGTCGACTGCTTAATCTGGGCAATTGGCCGACATGCCAACACGGAAGCCCTTGGACTCGAAGAACTTGGAATTACGCTCGACAAGAAGGGTGATGTCATCGTTGATGAATTCCAGAACTCTAGCGTGCCGGGTGTCTATGCAATCGGTGACGTGCAAGGGAAAGCCCTGCTTACCCCTGTCGCTATCGCAGCCGGAAGACGTTTGTCCAATAGACTCTTCGGCCCCGAAAAGTTCAAGAACGACAGGCTCTCGTACGAGAACATTCCTACTGTCGTCTTTTCGTAAGTCGATTTTTCGGGCTTGTGGCATGCTACTAAAGTAGCACAGGCATCCCACTATCGGCACCGTAGGTCTCACAGAACCCGAAGCATACGAGAAATATGGCAAAGACGTAAAGATTTGTACGTCGGATGTGGTCCTTCGCGAATCACGATTTCTGATCTGGTTTCAATCCCAGACAAGTCATCGTTCCGCGCGCTGTATTTCTCACAGATCGCGGAAAATCACAAGGAGCCAACAGTCTACAAGCTCATTGTCGTGGGCGAAGAAGAACGCGTTGTCGGGGTTCATATCATCGGATTGGGAAGTGACGAAGCCCTGCAAGGTTTTGCAGTCGCCGTCAAAATGGGCGGTACGTCTCGAAGTCTTGAGGATTACTCACGCTTATCGTTTTCCAGCACTCAAACGAGATTTGGATGACACGGTTGCGATTCACCCTACGTCGGCTGAAGGTTTGTCGAAGATATCTTGTTTGTGATCACTAGTGACTGACAGAATCATTCCAAAAGAACTGGTTACGCTCCGTTAGATCACTTAGGTTATGGAGATTGCGTTTAGCAGTGAATTATGAATTATCACACCATACATTATGTTTCATCGACGTCAATCACAGGCAAATTTTACAACTTGAAAGGTACCAATCATTCATGAAAACAAAACATCAGCGACAACAGGTCAGTATGGTAATTCTTCCGTATCCCATTGTGTCGTGGGCTGTGGTACGGTGCGGCTGTGCTATCATTCACAGTCAAGACCAGAATCCATCTCATTTGTCAAGTGTTACTTACAACTGTTCGGCTCCGCTTGAGCCCCAGGCCAAACCCGCCCTCCGAGGGAGTAGACATGACTACATACCTGTAGCTTCCCACGGGAGTTTCTGGTGCCGTCAGCCCGTCACCATTAGTACGCTCAGATCTAACCTTGAAGGTGCGTACATAACAGATTCAACGGATGTTGAAGTCCTTTATCTCTCCGACTTGGGTTAACTTCAAGAACCCGGGGCCTATCTGCCTGTTGTCTCTGCATGCAGTCGCATATCCTTCAAGGAACCGCTCATTCGTATCCAAGCATGACGTGAGATTTCTTGGCAATCAGACCTGTGCGCGCTCTATGATAAGGCATCGCATGCATCAGAATATTGCTGAGGCCGCAAATGGTCAGAGTTTCCCTTCATTTTTGTTCCCTAATCAATTTTACGGGATATCCCACTCTTGGTCCCTTCCACTCATTTACTGATCCCAAGCGCTCTGATTTCGAGGCATTGGCAGGGCTGCCACGCGCCCCCTTATTTCACTATGTTCAAACTTTGTTTCTTACTTTTTGTCACGTCCCTCTACCTGGCACTCGTTCGCGCGGAGTATACCATCGACGATAGCAACTATTCGACACTCAAGTTCTCTGAAAACCCCGCTGGACCAGTATGGGGTCCATTCGGTTCTGATACTGGAGAAGTACTCCAAATCCGATTGCCCAATGGAACAATGCAGACTGTTGATGCAACTCAGTGTTACGATGGCACATAGTGAGTACTGCAGTGCACCGTGTCAATTTTCATGCTCAAGGCGGGCTTAAATGGTGCGTGTAGCACTTGTAAGTCAATGATAACAACAGAGCGTCCCGTACCTGGAGTTAACTTGGCCCTATAGACGCAGCATGTAGTGCATCGAACAATTGTGCAGTGCAGTTCTCCTTCACCGGTACGTTCCTTAGGTTTTCTCCATAGGACAAGGGGCATATCTCATCCTATTCTGACTTTAGGTTCCGGAATAACCATATATGTTCTACAAGCTGGACCTCAAGGCATGTCGGCCTCTCTTTCCATAGACTCGGGAACGGCAACGACGGCAACCCTCGGCGCACCCCCATCTCCGCAATACTATATCCCTCGTGTCACCCTCTTCAATGTACAAAACATACCATCTGGAACGCACACAGCTGTGATGACAGTACTGGATTGGAATGGCGGTTTTAGTGGCATGATGCTGGACTATATCGACATTAATCAAGCAGTGGTTACAGTTCCAACCACCAGTTCAAGTCCGGCTCCGGCTCCGAGCCCGAGCCCGAGCCCGAGCCCCACACAAAATTCTACCCCCACGCAGTCTCCCTCCTCGACGCCGTCGCTAACGTCAGCCAACCCACAAACCAGTTCTCAACAAACGAGCTCGACAGGAACTCAGACAAACGCTGCAGCTGCCTCTGTGGCCTCTGTCATATCGGTACTTTCTTTTCAGTCATCGGGAGTGACAACGCTTCCATCAAGCACGAATTCCGGAAACGGCACCACCGTCACTTCAATCAGCTCTTCATCTCCGACATCAAAAAAGTGAGATTTCCCTACAACTTTCATCGATTGTAGTCTAATGATACATTTTCAGAAGTAACGTCGCTGCTGCTGTGGGTGGTGGTGTTGGGGGTGGTGTTGGGCTGATCGCACTCATCGGTCTGACATTGTTTTGCTTCCGTCGCCGCCGTCTCCGACACGAACAGACACTAAATGAAAGACCCCACCCGCTTTTCTCACCACAACCCGAAGCCACATTTACCGACACCGATCCTGCCAGTGCAAATCCGTTCGGAAGTTCTGCTGCACTGTCCGTTAGTCCACCCTCTGGAACACCACGTCCTTTGCAATCATGGTCAGACTCAGAGGCTGGCTCCACACCCAATTTCACAGCTCGAGATCAGAGTAGCTCAAGTCCGATAGCGAACATCTCTCGCATGCGCGTTGCATCGAGTGGCGGCATCAGCGCTACCTCGTCCGTGCCCGTATCGATCGGTGTTGCAGCAGCAACAGCCACGCCTCAAGACCGAGACCCATCAACGCCAACTCAACTCGCACAGCTGGCAGTACATTCTGGGTCTACAACGTTGCCGGTCAGCTATCCCAACGAAAAATCACGGTCTCCCTTGGGTACCTTGCGGCGGGACCAAATCGCGAGTCTGGACGTTCCGAGCACGCGTCCCTCGAACGCAGCAGCTCTGACGGACGAACAAGTAGACTTTGTCAACAGCTTGTTCAACAACAACGTTCCCGCGCCGGTCGTCGCACGTGTGCTCGAACGCATGCTTGCGAACCCACAGGGCGCTAGTACCACTGGTGCCAATGACCCAGAGTTGCGCGCACATCTCGACCCGAGCAGCTTACCAGTGCCGTCGCAGATGCAGACGCCAGCAGGGGTTGCACGATGGCTGGCGACGATGAGCGATATTGGAGATGGGGAGACGACATCGGGTACCGCTCCGCCTAGTTATGATTACGCACGGGCACAGTGAGAAAGCGACCGGAGTGGACTTGGACGATGTATACACGCCTTTCTTTCTTCAAGTTCTTGTCCCTCGTGAGTTTTTCTCTACGTACATACACGATATTGTTGTACCCGGAATGCTCTCGCACGAGCCTATTTATAACCATATCAAATACACCGCTATATTAATTGTAGTAAACAGTTTTGAAAGGTGGGGTATATCATCATCGAAGTTTATACAAAGTAAGGTGTATGTTATGTATAGGGAATGGACTAGAAGTATTTGACCCTACTGGTAACCTGACAGTTCCGAATTAACCGTACCTGCTGGAGGAGTATTATTTCCAACCACAGAGCCACGAACGTCTGACAATGAGCTACCCTGGCGTCTCAAATCGACGACAGAGTCATCAGGCGAGAAAGGATCAGTGATCGATGACCTAGCTTCGACATCGGGAGCCCTTCCTGCATTGCCAGCGGTCGAAAGGACGTCACTCGATTCACCATGAGACTGCCTGCGAGAATGATACAGCGTGGCGTTGCGAGCCGCGAGATGCCTGCGCGTCTTCTCATCCATCGGGAGATGTGCTGGGGACGGCGCTATCTGGTCACGGGCCAGAGCAGAAGTGGGGAGGAATGGATCAGGTGTGTGGCTTTCTTCCGATTTTGTGTGACGGGACCTGCGCTTTTTGAGAAGGATGATGGCTGCTGTAATGATGGCAATGAGAGCAGCGACTCCTCCGCATGCGCCACCCACCACAGCACCAAGGTTCACACTGGTGGATGGTGTCAACGTCTGGGGGAGGCCTAATGTGGAAGTACAGACCTAGAATTAGGATTAGAGACCGCAGAAGTGGGTCCAGACGTAATGGTAGAACCAATGAAGGCGGAAGGTGTTGTGGGAGATGTGGAAGAAGGACTGGGTGATTGTGTAGTGGAGGACTGAGTTGTAGCCGTGGTTGAACTGACTGTTGAGACAGGGAACTCGACATAAGTTTCATTGATGAGCGCGTAATCAAAATAAAGAGATGTTGTGCCATTTTCCCAGTCCAGAAGATTAATCGTCGCGGTGTGGTCAGCGCTGGGGAGGGACTGGATGTCGAAAAGTGAGACGTTGGGGGTTTGGTATGACGGTGGAAGTGGAGCTGGCAAGGTCGCAGTGACAGACTGACCACCATCTATGGTGAGGCTTGCGGAAATCCCCTGAAAGCCTGCCTGGATGACATATACTGAAATGCCAGATCCTTGAAGCGGGAGTTGAGTAAGCGCAGAATCATGGTTGATACCACCGGTGCGTACCCGTGAAAGGAAATGTGATCTGACAGTTATTGTCGACGGTACAGGCGGCAACTGAATTGTTGTTAGATGTCCAGACGATCCTTGACGGGCAGACGATACCTACGGGCACTGGAAAGAGGAAGTATCAGCATCGTGACATGAAAGTGGATTGTCGGAGAGGACGGACTAGTTTTGATCAAAACATTTCGAGGAATCTACAGTAAAACTTCCAGCATTTGAAACAAGCGTGAGGTTTCGAGTGGTGAAAGAATAGGTTTGCCAGACAGTCCCGGACGGCGCGTACACGACGGTATTGTTGGCATTATCAACACCGTAATCTGCTGCAACAAAGGAAGCCAAACCCAATAGAGCGAGAGCGTAAATTGGGAGTATGCCAGGGAAGAACGACATGTCGGGACTGAAAGAAACCTGTGAACAGCAAACGAATTTATATGAAAAAAGGATTGGGATCATATCACAAACCTGAGCCAAGAAGCTGGATCAAAAGGGAAAAAAAGATGAATACCGACACCGATATCCCATTCTGGATGAATGGACGTAATATGACTGTATTGCTGTATTGCAAGGCTGTTCACTGAAGATGTTTAAATTTAACGGGCGTTTAGAATATGGCGCCACTGGCCCTACCTTCAAGTTGGCGCTATGGCCATCAGTGGTCCTGACCGTTTCACTTAAAAGGACGAGTGGCAAGATCGGTGTTGTGACACAGCCACATGTTAGTCAGCATAGGGATATGATAAAAGTCTGATTCTCGTTCATGCTCATCCATGGCGGCTGTCTCTCACAGCGCACGCCATCTCAAGCGGGGCATCGGTGTCCTCCACACTTCCGCTTCCCAACGCATATTCTCTCAGACTCGCTCATTCTTCTCCAGTCTCGTTTCTCCCGGTCTCTCCCACTCTCCGCAGCCGTCTCTTGTCCGTCCTACACAAAGCATTCATGCCCGCTTCTCTCTCCCAGTAAAGCATGCTCTCTCTCGTCCATTCTCTCCCCCTCGCCTGCCAAAGTCGCCCCTGGTTCCCCAAAATGTCTCCCAGGTTGGCCTTGGCACAGCCCGCGCATTCCACTCAGGTCGACCCATCTTCCAGAACATGGTCGACAACGTCCCTATTGCTACGAGGGCTCTATGGGAAGCCGAGTGGGACGTCAAGATGAAGAAGAAGGAGGATCGCAGGATCCGCCGCGCTGCGCGGAACAAGGCAGTCCCAAAGTCAAAGGAGATGCTCAAGCCAAAGCCAAAGCCTCTCATTGCTGAACACGACCCATCCGAGCTGGATGTCTACTTCCCCCTCGAATCTACCCCTCCCGTTACTACTCACCTTCTTGTCCCTCTTGCCCCCACCCCAACTGCTCGCCTCCCATTGTCGACTCGCTCAGACGCTGCCGGTGCACACCCCTTGCTCCCAATCTCTGACTTGGCGTATATCCACACCAATCACTCGCTGCACTCCCTCAGGGTCTCCACCTTGTTTGCCAGACTCGACACTGCACATGTCTGGGATGATCCTGGCGTCAACATGGATGCATATGCCTTTGGGCCGCGTCATGATGCACAGGAGAAGCAGTGCACCATTCTCCGCGTCACGTTCAGGGGCTGGAGTACCGCTCGTGTTCGTGCCATCCTCGGTGATAACCCGGAGGAGTGGTATTCGCTCGAAGAAACCCAGCCCGATGCACATCCCACTTTGGTCCCTCTGCCTAATCTGGGACAGGTTGCGCACATCACGATGCGCTCCGAGTCGCCCTCGCTCGAGAGCCTCGAGGTTGACTCGTATTGGGCCTCCGAGGTTGGCATCGACAATGAACGTGATGTGCTGTTTTCCCCACCCATCCGCGCCAGTGCAAGTGCACAGCATGATCTTGTTCTCCCCACCCTCGACTTTTCCTCTGCATTCTCGGACCCCGCGGACAATCCTCCGCCACCCCCGCAACCACTAATATTTTTGCACACCATCTCAGAATTGACACGTGATACTGAGCTGGTGTCGTCAACCTTGTCTGCTGCCGACTCTTCTCCGACGGAAGTTTCATGGGAGTGCCTTGGCTTGAGCTCGTCCTTTCTGAAGCACGTCGAGGAAAATCACTGAGACGTAGTTGTGAAGGACATGCAGATGTTTTTGATACACCCTCGTTTCTTTTTCCGGTTTCTTGTATTTCAATCTTGATATGTAAGTTGCGTTGGATTTTTACACGCCTTTTTGAGTTGAATTATCCTGTGCTAGGTCAATGTCGTACGTGAGATATATGATCATTCTGATCGGACCACCTTATCTCCACCAGACCCCTGGGGCGTTATTACATAGGTGACCGATAATCAAGATTGCTGTGGTCACCTCCCTTGGCCCGTATCGATAGATGAAACTAACGGCATCCAGCTGTTACCCGCAACCATGATCACCGCCCACATCGTTGTTTGATTGGCAGCCAGATTCTCCCTTTTACTCTCGCTCTTCCACCTCGTTTGTTCCCGCAAACCCAGTCAGAGAAAGATAATGCACGTGCAGTACATCACTCCCCTCATCCTTGCTACACTCGTTTTGGCGGATTATTATATCGACAATGCCAACACGTCTGTCGTATATTCCATGGCGCCTAGTCAGTCAGGACAGGCCTGGCAGACATTCTCGGTCGGTACCCAGTCCCTTGCACTGAGTATCAGCAACTCGACAGGCAACTACACTATCACTCTCGATGCCTCGCACTGCTATGATGAAAATTAGTGCGTCTCGGTCTTCCCGTTCGACCCTGGCTTTGTCTGACTAGTACACATATCAATAGCGCTCGTAAGCTGTCACCCTGACTGTCGCACGTATGATATTCATGCCTCTTCTTCCAGTCGGAGTATGCGGTATAAATGATAACTGTTTCGTCCAAATACCCTTTATAGGTATGCAGTCCTAGTTCATCACCATGATGTTACCCTCACTGTCCATTCTAGGGTCCGGTATCACGATGTATGTCTTCAACGCCGGTTTTTCAGGCATGACAGCCAGTTTTGCGATCGACGGTGGTAAACCTGTTACCAACTCGATCGACGCACCTCCTGCTCCAACCTATCAGGTGTCAAACGTGTCCTTGTATAACACTCAGGGTCTCACAACTGGAAATCATACCATGGTGATGACCGTGTTAGATTGGAATGGATCCCCCACTTCAATGAAATTCGATTCCGCATACATCAATGAGACGTTCGTGGCGGCTCCGGTGACAACTTCATCGACAACTATGATATCCACCTCAACATCTCAGGCGTCTTCTCAGACGCCCAGTCAGACGTCCGCGGGAAACCCGTCGACTTCCAATAAGTCAGATATTTCTTTTACTCGATTGAAAACAGCTAACAACTTTATCCTTTTAGAATTAATACTGGGGCTGTTGTCGGGGGCACGTTGGGAGGCGTGATCGTGCTTGCAAGCGTTGTGATCGGCTTTTGCTACTTGCGTAAACGCAAGGCACAGCGCCCACCCATATTCTCTCCGAAATCCACTTTCCAAGTAAACCCGTTCACGTCAGAGCATCTCAGCAGTCCCACGCCATATGCACCGCAGAGGACGTTCTTGGCCCGACAGCCAGAGGCGAATTCGTCCGTTCCCCCGCTCACGCGTTCCGCAATTCTCCGAGACGCGCTCGCGGCCGGAACCTACCCTTCTTCCGAGCCGATTCAGAGTTCCCAGTCGATCAGGTCCGGAATGAGCTCGGCCGTCTTTCAACCGCTCCGCGGGCAACAACAACTCTCGTCCAGCGTCGATGCCGACCCGCACATACCCCCCTCAAGCGTATCTCGTTTGGCGGACGCGGGCTCGCTTTTTTCGGACCCCGCATTGCGAAACAATCTCACGGTGGAACAGCTCGAGGTCATTGACCGGCTGCGAGCGGACAATGTTCCTTCGGAGACGATCGCGCGGGTCATTGAGGGAATGGTGGCGTCGCGTTTCTCGGCGGGTGAGTTAGGCAGCTGGAAGGCGATGCACGACGGGAGTATTATCAGCGCATTGCCACCCCCGAGTTATCAGACGCGGTGACTCCAAGTCTCAGTGTTTATTTCGAGGTGCTGTATGCGATCGTTAGGTAATCAGGTTGGAATGGGAAGTTATTGTGGGTAATTTTATACGAGCTTTGATACCTTCTTGTTAGGCTACATGTGTAGAAAAAAAAAGATCGTCTCTCGCATAGTGGCTAGAATGTCTCTCCAAGCCCAAAAGGAACTCATCAACAGGGTATCCCGTATATACACCAAAAATGCAATCGAACCAGTCAATATCTATCCTCTCTCAGCTACGAGATCATAGCTCGGTGGTGCAGTCGTCGTCGTATTCGTCCGCGCTAGCCTCGTCTCTCTCGCCCATTCCCGAATGCCAGCATGTCGATCGACAAGCATCCGCTCCATCACGCGAGCGATAGCTGCTGCAGGGACGTTGTTATAATGGAGACTGTTGATAAAATCGGCCTGTTCGTCCGTCAACAACGGAGACATATCTTGGCGCGAGTCTGAGGGCGAATGTCCGGTTTGGGACTGTGGCGATGGCGCATTCGCCGTATCGTTCGATACTGCGGAGAGAGTCTTGCGATTTTGTGTGCCTGGATAGTTGGCGTTACTGGCACTGAAAGTGGCAGTGAATGGGGTCAGAATTTCTTGACCGGTGCTGAGTGAATTTGGGGTACGTCGGACTTCTGACGAGCCGAGGCGATTAGGGACGAGAGGCATGTAGGAGAACAAATTGGTGCTACGTGAGGGCGTGAGATCACTCCCTACATTGTTGCTCGTTGGCGGGTTGTATCCGACGTAGGGGTCGTACATTGTTGTATTGGTAAAGGGAGGGTCGTATGCAGAGGTGGGGTGAAATAGTGGGGATGTGCTGTCAGAGTGGACGTCGATCATCCGTGGGACATGCCTACGACGCCGTCGCATCCAAAGGCAAACAAGGGCACTAGCCACGATCACAGTAACTAAGGCGATCACACCGCCAACGATGGCGCCGATATCGGCGCTACATAGGGAGACCGTGAGTGCCATTTCTGGCGTGATAGAACAATGATCAACATACGGTGATCCTGAAGACGAAATGGGCGATGCTGATGCCGTCGTCGTCATCGTGGAATTGACAACCAGCGATTCGTTTATGTATGCATAGTCGAACATCATACCGCTGTAGGACCCAGAAAGGTCGTTGACAAGTAGGCTGAGCGTATGAGGGCCAGACGGTAGTTTCTGAACGTCGAACATGGATACATTGGCGATCTCATAAGCGGGTGCGGGAGGTGCAGAGAGCACGTTTGTTTGAGCGTGTGCACCGTCGATGGTGATGCTGGCATTGATGCCTACGGGACCTGCTTGGTAGAGAAAGACTGTGATCCCCGACCCTGAAACGGATAAGGCACAAAGGAGATGGGAAGGGAGATGGACCTACCTGTAAAGGGGATAGTGAGCAAGCAGTCGTCGGTATCGAAACATGCAGCATCTATCTGGGCGTCAGGACACAACACTGAAGGGACGAGTTCCCCAAGCTCACATCGACTGCAGGGTGAGGTGTAAGTGAACCAAACTTGGGAAGGAGGGTAGGAGCCTAACTAAGTATGATTCCAGCAGACAAACGCATCAATAACCTGATAAGTGCTGTTTGGGAGCAACAATTCGAGGGTTGTACCGCCAACGGCGTATGGAGCCCAAGCAGCCTTTGGTCCGGATGAGTAGTTGAGTGTGGTGTTTGTGTCGTCGATGTAATAATCAGCCCAAACAATGGATACGAAGGCGAAGAGGGAGAGGAAGAGACGGCGGTGGGGCATGAGGACTACCTTCCTAATTTGGATGGGATGGTTCTGATGGGAGAGTCAAGGCAGTGCAGAGTAAACATGACACTTGGCTATCTGCCAGTCAGCAGTTACCCGGACTCACGCTCTTCTTCAACATCTCAGTGGCCAATGCTGCGGTTCGCCAGAAATGGCCCCGTCCCATTTGCACTCCTCGCCATCGCCCTCGTCACCGGCCTGCTCGGTGGATACATCCTTACTGGCTACCCACACAAGACCGGGCTCTGCACATTCCCTTTTGACACGCCCAGTATCCCATTCGATCATGCTTACCCAGTTCTCCCAAATACCCCTCAACCACACCAGGGGTCGCTGCCGGTCAGCGACGATCTGGACCTCGAAGCACTGCGCTCCATAGTAACAGGCACAAGAGGATATTATGCTCGAGATTATAGCATGGGTCTGGGTTGGAACAACGTCAGCCATTCTGCTTGTCAACACGTTTCGGCGCTTACCTGCCTCTAGATGCGTTATATCATCGAGACCGCTATATATCATGGTTCACTGCTCAATCGCACTGTCATAATACCCTCATATATATACGCTCGTTCATGTGAATTCGAAAAGTGAGTGTCGTCCCTCTTTCTCGAACACGCGCTCAACTGCCACAAAGTGCGGTTTGCGCAGCATACGCACCAATGGTCAATCGGGGCGACGCCATCAACTCCGACGAGTGGCGCCAATTGCCAGAAGAGCAACAGATGGGTTGGCGGGTGCCCATATCCGTCATGCTCAATCTCACCCACCTCCGACACTTCCAGCCAGTCATCACTGTCGCCGAGTACCTCCGCCTTCACGATCTCTCAGAAGACCTCGAGCTCAGCAACGGACAGTGGGAGACACAAAAATACCATCAGAACCCGAGTGTATATGATACTCATCCCCCCAGCTTGCACATAATTGAAAACGGCTGGTATGACCCTCAGGACCTCAACCGCGTTGATACATTACCAGAGGAGATGAGATCGCGTGGTCAATGGGACCCACTTCTTGGCCACCCGGGAAGGGACGAGACCGGTGGTTGGCCAAGCCCATCCAAGTCGGGCGCATACTTGGCCCTCGAACGGTCACTCGCAGGAAGACAACACGTTTTAAACTTCGATACCGCTCGCCAGACACTTCAGAGTAACGGGATTCGAGGCCTCAGCTCGGACGAAGACCTTGCCCAATTCTTGAAAAACAATGGCTGGGAGGTCTTGTACACATTCGACGGAGCGTGAGTTCAGAATTAGGATCCTGATACTTGTTTTGCTGACCAACGAATCTAATCCCAGTCTTGGTATGGATTATGTCAAGAACGTTGTAAACCCAATCAAGCAAGTTGTACCCCGTGACTCAATCCGTGGATTTGTGGACGACTACTACCACCTTACTGAGGATGTTCTTCTGCTCAGAGGTGAAATCCATTACGAGCGAAAGCCAGTAGGTCATGCGCCGTGTTCCGGATACGCCTAGAGCTCATTTTCTCAAAGGCTAGCTTGCGATTCACCTCCACATCCGCGAGGGACGCCTTCGCACAACTTGTATTATTCCAAATACGTCACACTGACAACGTCATGGAGCTGTCCGCAACGATGGCTCGACGAATGGAGGAGCTTGTAGGCGGGCGAATGTGGATGGGTGCCCATATGCGGCGTGGTGATTGTGAGTTTTATTCAACCCCGTAATCGAGCCTATGGCTGATATTTGCATTGTAGTCGTACGCTATAATTGGGTCATGCAAGCAGAATTCGGAGTTCACCTTCAACGGATCAAGGACCACTTGGACAAAGGCAGAGATATTCTCTATTCTATTATTCCCGAATCTTTGGGCACCTATGCCGTCCCTGATATTGTAGTCAACCCCGAGTACGTGCGACAACATCCGCCAAACAAGGGTGACGTGTAAGTGGTGATCTGTGACCCTCATTCCATCTCATCCCAGACTACAGAATCTACATCGCCACTGACGAGCGAGATCCGGGCAACCTCGCCTACCTTCGTGAACATGGCGTGATCCGGGCGCCTGACCTCATCACAATTGAAGACCGCAGACGTTTTGGCTGGCCGCTGGTGATAACAGACGTGCTCGGTATTGTCGAGCAAGACTTGCTGGCACGGGGAGCTTTCTTCTACGCACATGCCCTCAGTTCTGTGGCTGGGGGCGTCATCAACATCCGCGCTGCGAGCGGTGCCGATCCGCGAACAGCACAGATTGATTGAATATAATATGTAGTGTTTCCTAGAATATCTTGTGTAGTAATAATCATGTAGGGTTCTTTCCTTGTAAGGGCCGACATAGTCAATACATGAAACATGGTTCAAAATGCTTGTGTGCCCTCTGGTGGATGACTGCATTTCCCCTTTCCATACAGCATACTTGCCAGCCAGGCAGTTAAACGGATGAGTCATGGGCGGGTGTGACAAGTCCAGTTTGCGCGACGGAGCAGTCCGGGCCGGACTCGGATCGATCGATCACCGGACCCTCTTCAATCTCCCAGTGAGTCGGGCCATTCCGAGTCACACCTTTGTGTCTCGTTCATCGTCATGCCGTTGGTCTCGCTCACTACGAATGCCAAGGTAGCTCGGTAACCCATTTGAACATGCACACAAACACTGAACCGCACAGTTCGATTCGGAGGACGCCAAGAAGGCGTTCGTCTCCGATTTCTCCAAGGTAACCTGACCCCGCATATGTAGATTCCTTGAGACGTTATTGCAGACTCATGACGGACACATAGTTTTGTGCAAAGACCATCGGTAAAGAGGAAAAGTACTTCAACGTCGACGTTTCCTTCAATCCCTATCTCACGTTCGGGGGCACGTTCGAGCCTGCGATCATGCTCAAGATCGTCTGTATCAATTAGCTTGCAAGTCATATTCATCGACCGCGCTGACATCGTGCCGCGCTCGGATAGATAAGCCTCGGTAACACCAACCCG
>JBBPQT010000471.1:0-15068 GCA_038092715.1 Boletus smithii | reverse complement strand
CGACCTCGAATTGGACCAAGAGATTGGGATACACACGAGATATTTCGGTCATGAATTCTTCCATGAACTCGTCATACTCGGCCTCCGAAGCACGTTTTTGGCGAAGACCCAAATATAGGGGATCGTCTAGGAAACTCTGGTTATTAGTTCCCAGATCGAGGGTGATCGGGAGCGTAGAGGAAGGGCGAATGCTGAAGTGTCGATTAGTGTAAGAAATGCAGTAGATAACTTCAGAGAACGATTACCCGGCCCCAGCAACGTAAAGTGAGAGTTTTCCGATCGCGATGGGCATCCCGTTCACTCCAAGGTCACCCAGACCAAGGATGCGGGAACCTAAAGGGTCCCTTCAGCTCTACCGAGTTTAAACGTGCTGGAACGAACTTTCCATCTGTGACAACACTGATACGTGCCTCGTTTATTGCCGACCAGTTGCGGAGGATAGTTCCAATTTTGCCCTTGTCTTTAATGGAGATGAACTATTGCATGCTCAGTAGAAAGATGAATTCCAGAATAGACAGAGCGCTACGTACCAGGCCTTCGGGCCTCCTGAAATTCTGGGAGTATTGCAAGCAGGCATCTCCGACGGTTGGGGTGTAGATGATTGGTGTGATTTCCTGTGAGAATTATTGACACAAGGAAATGTCGCTACTTGACTCGACTACGAACACTCATGTTGGTTACACAAAGTTGGTAAAATACATCCACATCGGCATCTTTCAATTGAGAGAGGTAGATGTATTTTTCAATGTCGCTCGTCTTGGAGCGCAGTTGCAACAAAACACGCTGAAGGTGGACATCCCGAGAGAAGGCGGGGGGAAGAAGACCCTCGGCGGGCGGCGGCTTCGCTATACGTGGCAGGTCGATAAGCAGCCTAATGCGCAGTACGGACAAGAAGACTTACGCTGCGGTTCTAATCTGAGCTTTTGAGCGCCATCTGCGGCAGACCAGTATGGGGTGAGTATGACAGTCATAGTAGGGGTGAAGATTGGACAGCTAAGGCACTTGTACGAAACTTATACTCGACGGAGAAAGTCGGGAACTGGGATGCGGTGTATCTGCATACCAATCAAGGGGGGCACCGCCGGATGGGTAAAAGCGACTATTCATGAGCGGGGCGCGCAGACTCGAAAGCCGGGTCACGCGGATCGCCGAATATGAGATTCGTGACAGCCGAGAGCACGCCAACAAAATACCAAAAATAAGCCGGCAACTAAATGGGCGGGAACGGTTACAAGGCCACAATGAGCGAGCCGACTACGACATACCTGGCGAGACGATGAGGGAGCGACAAGGTCACCCGCGACTTAGACTCGACCAATTAGTCTTGTACAACGACACGAACGGTGAGAATGATCTGTACAACGAACCTCCCTGTCACCGACACCATTTGAACCATTATACAGACGCTCTCACAGGTGTGATCTGATGTTTCTCAATATTTGGCCATCTTACCTGTGATGTGACTCCGATCACGTGAGTATTGTCACGCGTATATTGTCACGTACGCGACAACATTGTTTGATCATGTCGTCCACCACAGATGCAGATGATACCAATACCTCACCAGAGGTCATGTTACAATTTTACAGGATGCTTTATCCATTCAAATCGATCTTCACCTGGCTAAACCACGAACACGTCCCAACCAAGCTCTTCACTCATCGCGAGTTTGCATTCACCCTCCAGGGTGACGTGTATCTTCGATATCACTCCTTCAATACCGCAGAAGATCTCAAAAAGCAGGTCCTGGCACTGAACCCGACTCGTTTCGAGATCGGTCCAGTGTACTCCGCCAAAGTGCGTGTTCTCTTTGACCGTTGAGACCCAATTGATGTTCGAGTCTCAGCCACGCGACAAAAAATCCGTTCGTCCTTTTGCATTCACCCCGCAGAAACGTGAACTGGTGTTTGATATTGATATGACCGATTATGACGGCGTTCGCACGTGTTGCTCTGCAGCAGACATATGTTCTCGTTGTTGGGGCTTTATCGCAGCAGCGGTCAAAGTCCTACATGACACCCTTGTTCACCAATTCGGCTTCCGTCATCTTCTATGGGTCTATTCTGGTCGAAGAGGGATACATCTGTGGATAAGTGATACGCAGGCTATGGATCTAACAGATGATCAACGAAGAGCGCTCGTCAGCGCTTTGACAGTCGTCGAGGGTGGCAAAGAGATGGCGAAAAAAGTGAACGTCCGGACTAGTAACAGACTCCCTCCATCGCTGTGGGGGGCTCTGTCTACCCTCCGTACGTTGTTCAGCCCCCTGGTCCTGGATGATCAAGATTGTTTCGGCCCTGAGGAAGGTTGGGAGATGCTACTCCAGCTATTTCCAGACCGCAAAATTGTCGAGACGCTTCGCACTGAATGGTCGAAAGACCCTGGTAGGCCTTCTGCGCAGAAGTGGAAGGAGCTTGGTAAACTCGTCGAAAAGGCCGATGATGTGAGTCAAGTCAAGCCTTTTTCCTTTCCTTAGTCTGACGAGATGCTGCTGTTGAGCAACATCTCCGGGCTGCATTGGAAGATATTGTTCTGCAATACACCTATCCCCGTTTAGATGCCGAAGTTTCCAAGCACCGAAATCACCTGCTCAAGGCACCTTTCTGTGTACATCCCAAAACAGGGCGCATATGTGTACCCGTGGATCCAGCGGATATCGACCAGTTCGATCCACATGGTGTTCCAACAGTTGCTCAGTTGCTCCGGGAACTGGACGCCGCAGGGGAAGGTGCCGACTGGGAGAAGACGAGTTTAAAGCCATATGTTGAGATGTTGGATAGACACACTACGGGTCTCATGGAGGATGTAAGGAGGGCGAGACGGGCGAACTACAACGGTGAGTCAGATGATCACTTTGTGCAACCGTGTGACCTGACGTGTGTCATGGACAGATGGCGGATGGTGATTGAGTTTGCGCCCGGGAGTTTTGGTGTGAGACTGGTGCATTGTAACTGGTTATGAAACACTGCCACCCCCATTCTTGAGGGGGTTAATTACCTGTTATGGAAATGACGTCCCCTGCCAAGACTGTCCAATCAGAAGAGATGTAAAACTGATCATGCGCAAGATGTCTTGATCCAACTCTGCCTGAGAACGCCCACGGTGGCCAGACGTTGACGACCATGTCCTCCCAGTCCCCAGCGGCTCTACCGTCGACAACGCCCTCGTCGTCATCAACGAGCACACCGAGCAGCCCTCTCAGCAATACGTCGACCCTGCTGTTCGGGTTCCTTGTTAGTGCCCTGTCCATCTTTGCCATCTTCATGACAGTTGCTATTATCTGGAATCGTCTCGTCGCCCGACGTCGCGCTATAGATACCATGTTGGAAATCAGTGCGCCTCTATATCCACAGCGGTTTCATCGACCCACGATGTGGGATGTTTGGGCCATGCCTGATAAGCAGCCGCCTCCATGGATAGATGTCAAAGTGAGCCAACATCTCTGGCGTGACCCATGACCTTGCAATTGATTTCTCTGTCAACAGCCAGTGGCAATTCAGAGATGTAATTTCCCCGCAAGTTCTCCTCAGACTGCACAGACAGAGCGAACCATATCGTTCTGGAGACATCGTCTATTGAATTGCTTCCCACCTGAAATCACCTATCTGTTCCGCCGACCAATACCTCACGCATCCGCTGTATCAAGTGATACCGACATTCGTCAACTCGAACTCTCGCATGGATCAGATGTCCAGATTTCATTACTGATCTGCATGCCTCGCCCTCCGCAATCAAAGCAAGAGGAAAGGCCTGAAATGGTCTTTGCGACAACAAACGTTGTTTACCATGACCCCGGTCCGTCATAGGGCCAATGTCTTGTCTATGTATTCCAGCACGTATTTGGTTTTTCGTTACCCGTGCCCTACTTCAGCATACTGATTATGTTAATATCTCTGTTCTTCGATTTTTTGGTATGCCGCACTTGGCCCAAGGACATTGCTAGTCCGTTTCGGATGTGTACTCCCCACAATCCAGTAATCAAGCGACGGTAGCTTGCCACCCACGGATGCAGTGCAAGGGACCCAGGATATGTCGTAACCACTCCACGTGTTTGCAAGTCCTTTGATCTATGCTTTGCAATCGCAATGTGGTCGGCGGGACGGTCGGGGCTGTAACGTTTTTCACACGCATGTTTAATCTTTGCTCCTATGAACTCACAAAGCGGGCCTCAGCACTGCCTCCCCCGCTGCTATTGTACATGCCTCAGCGATGCCTTTGCTCAGCCATACTACATGACACCTCCGCTCTTCATTTCCTATATGCGGCCGACTTTGATTAGGTTCACACATTCCGCGCGAATTTACAGCAAGTCGGCGCCTGCTCACGCGCGTGATTCGTGCAGCCGCCTCATGGGTTTCCTACTATGGATGACCTGCGGAACATTCGAATGTTCGATGGCGGGCTCTAGCCCGTTTTAGGTTTGATACATTTCATGAGTCGGGATCCTTCCTGACTAGGGGCTCCTCTCAAAGGCAAGTGTTGCTCGATCCAATGGTTCCGATGACATTCGCCGTTTTGGAGAGCTGTTGTCTCTCAGGCCCCAGGCTTGGCCAAAAGACTTGTCATAGCTATCCCGTCGTATAAAGACTCGGGTTTGTGGGATATCCAGCCGACTTCTCACCACTACCCTACGCTGCATCCATCGTGCAACAATGCAATCCCAACAAGCGGGGATCAACCCTCTTCTTACCTCCTCACCCACTGGTACCACGTACTTCCGCCCGGTTCTCGTTGACTGGGACATCCGTCACGCACCCCGCCATGCCGCTCGCGTAGCTGGCCAAGTTGTTTCAGCCTACTATCTAACTCAGCTGGCCACGCACCCCGGTGTCGCGACTCTCCGTATCATCTCCGACCTCCTCTCGGAGGATTGGGTTATCGCAACCTACAACCCTACCGGAGTGACCATCGAGGATGTCCTTAAAGCGATACACAGAGGACTGCACGTACCACTCACCCAGCTCGAATGGGAATGCATGTCGCCAACAATGCGCGCTCGCATCGAAACCACGTTCTACGCACGGTGCGAAGCGTCGCGCGACTTTGACCGCACTCGCTATGGTGGTGTGCGCCGCATAGATTGCCTGCTCCACACCACCGTGTTTGCGGGCTTGTCCTCGCTCATGTTTCGGAACAACCGATGGGAAGTCGTCTTGACGCTGTCCAGGGACTTCAGCGCTCGGGGCCGTGCTCAAAGTCAGTTTGAGGGGTAATGAGCGGGGCTGTTCCCCCCTGAGCCCCAGCTTTATTTGCACATCACCACAGCACGGCTGTCACGCTCGTAGAGCTCAAGCCTCTTGACCACAAACATGGTAGTCTGGTACTGCCTTGCATCATAGGTCGTGTGTGACAGCGCATGGACATCTATACTTATGGTTATTGTTACCAGGGTCATATATCACACAGCTATTTCCTCATCATATCAGAAATTCCTAGCCACAGCCATCCGTATTTATCTGCCATCCGTTCGCATTCGATCCCGTATCTTAGAGTCTACTACATCATCCATGGATCTGTATTCAGTTTACTGCGCCGCATCCCGAGTGTATCAGTGTCATTGTCTCTCATACGGTGTGATAACAGAAAGCATTCTATAAAGTACAGTGTATGAACGCTGTCTAGCGCTGCAAAGCCATCGGAGCTTGTGAAAAGACGCCAACACCCCAAATCGAGTGTTTCGGGGTACAAGTGGCAATACTATGAGTCATCTCGGAATGTACGGGGATGTTGACTGATCATGGCGGTCCCGGGTCAGGAGAATCAAAGGTTTTTGTAGGGTCAGGTCCACAAGCCTGTCGATGGGGGCAAGAACTTGAAGGATGGACGATGGGTGGCGGTGAAACGTACGCGGCCCATTAGGCCATTCGTTATACATGATGGCCATGCAATCGTTCCGCTTTCGCGGCCATCGTCATCCGTTTTCCTCCAAATGGGGCTCTGACTGGGGGACCGCGGACCTTGCGCGCACCCATATTAATGTTGTTAATATTCTTGCCGACGCTGAAAAAGGTTTCGGACGGGCGGTGTGTAGTAGGTTCGATCGATGGGCCGGCAGAGGTCTCGGTTCCGAGACATGACCCCCCTGGAGATCGTAAATGACGAGCCGACCCTTGTACCGTTGGCGAGAAGGGCCAGGTTGATTTTTGGTCGAGGCCTGGGGTCCTCTCCTCGGCAGCAGGGGTCGGCAGGTGTGACCAACATCACACACATTTGAATGGTCAGTATTTTCTAATATTCACTATACTAATCACAAGTTGTCCGAGTCACACAAGGTGACTGCACGAATGCGGCGGACCGGGACTCAGCGCTCAGCACCGTAATCTTAAGGGCCAAAACTGCCTGGAGGTGAAGGTGCCAGTGGTGATGGCGGCAGATCGTGCTGGTAACCTGCCCATTTGGGGTGGGGTACGTGACATGACTGTCTTTACTGTCACACGGGATAAAGTGTTCGCAACTTCGCAGTATTTAGCACTTTTGCAATATTCACTACGGTGTTGCAAAAAGACCGGGAATGCCTGGCTCACTCAACACAACAAATTTTAGCCTAAACTATTGGATCTAGGACGAGATATGATAGACTAGTTGCCTTGTATTTTTTTTTGAAACAGCGGAACGTGTGTTCATCTCCTGCTGTCTCGTTTATACCAGCTACAACTGTCAGGGCAATAGATAGATCACAGCAACAAAATTCCTAGGGATACTCTACTTGTCGGAGCTTGTCAGTCACTGAACGAATGTGGCGGTACCAGGACCCGGGACTTGGCACAGCAATCTCATTTTTATTAAACCCGGTCCTTTTCGCCTTGTTGTTTTTCGCGTGGTCTTTGAGTTTCAAAATAAGTTTGACGTCTGGCACTGACGTCAATATGGAGGCGAGCAATGACATGTTCCAGAAAATAATTGTAGCAATGCCAAGTTACACCGAATCATTAGCAAGTGCCTCCGAGTGTGTGAGCACACTCCCGGCGGGCCGAGTGTGGTGTGAATCATTCAAGTTGGTGCCTCTCAGTACCGTTACTTTTATCACAACTGCTGCGCATGTATCATCCCCCCGACAAACGTGAATTACATATTGTCCGAAAAAACAATCACAGCGTTCCAGTGCTCCAAGGCGAATCTCTCTCCATCTCCGCCAACTTCACTTCATTGGAGGCACGTCCATTGTGCCAATACAAAACTCCCCCAACTCCATCCGCTCCGGATCCACGTTTGAATCCTTCTCCGACGTCCCACTTCCACCCCATCGTTGTGTAGGCATGGAAATGATGACGGAAACTTGCAGTGACGACGCATCGCCCCATTCCATCTCGTCCGTGACCTCATTAACGTTCCTGTCTAGCTCAGTGGATAGAGGTGGCAGTGGCGGTGGCGGTGGCGGTGGATCAGGGAAATAAAACCGTTTGACAGTGGACACCAAGCTTCGCAGCATCCGAAAGAGTACACGACTACCCGGATCCACGGATTTGATTGGCGGCAACGGTTCAACGGGCGGAATGAGAAAAGTCAAGATCGCTGTCATGGGCTAGACCCCCAGATCAGCCAGGATCCCCGGATTGGAACGAAAATGATAACATCGTACCGTGATGTTCTCCCATCTCATCGCTTCGATCGGTGACTTTTCTCGGATGTCGAGATCTGCACATACATCCCAAAGCATAGGCCTTTTGCCTAGCGAGATAGACTTGCGTCTGGGGTTCAGGCTGATGATAGGGTGGGCATCCAGTCTCTGTAACTCCGAGAGCCGTCTCCATCCAAATACACCAGTCATCGCGACGACGAATATGCCGATGGCGAGAAACGTCATGATGAGAGGCGGGGAGCCGCTCGAGGAAAAGAGAGCAGAGATGGTGTCCCCACCATCGTTGGAACCATTGGTAGGAGTCGAGGAACCAAAGGTGAGGGTGTTTGTTGGGATGAACGAGTTCGTTTGACTGCCAGTGGTCGTAGCCATAATGCACCCCTTCGCATGGCTCGACCAGCACAATTAGATGCTCGGGCTAGCCGCACGAGTACGAAGCCTCGAGAACTCGCAACCTTTACATATATATAAGTGACTGCTCGTCGAAGCCTTGGGGACGATCCACCCAGAATAGCGTGGTTGTGAATTGTGGGACTCCATCCCGCGACATCCTTACCACGTAGCATACAAAAATAGACCCACTTTATACATACATAGGCATCAAAGCGAGCCCCGGAAAAACAATTCCACTTGGTGTGAGGGACAGTATACATACATACACTGAGCAACGGACGCACAACTGACATAAAAGTCAAGTTCACAGATGCTATTGCCGCCAACTTCCTTCAGACTTGTCGCCGCTTAATTCCCACATGGCAGTCCACTGGCTTGCGAAGGAAGCCTTCTCGGGTGGCAAGCTGAAGAGCACGGTGGGTCCCGTGAGAAATCCAGTACAATGTTAGCGTGAGTACTTACCGGTTTGTCAGGTTCAGCGAGCACAAAGTGGTAGCGCCGAAGAATCGAGGAAATGATAATCATCAGCTCCATCGACGCGAGGTTACGACCCACACAGGCTCTGATGGAGCGACTCCTGTCAGTTCACTGCTGCGCAGTAAAGGCGCAGGATGCTCACCGAGGTCCAAACGAGAACGGATTGAATGTCTTCTGGATCGTTGCATGGTCGCGCTCAAACCACCTCTCTGGACGGAACACATCCACGTCGTCCCCCCAAACCTTCTTGTCTCGGTGAATCGTATAAGTCGGCACGCTGAGGACTGCGCCTTGAGGGAAGTGTATGCCATCAATTGTCAAACCACCTTCAGGAGCGACGCGAGGGAGGCCGATCGCAGAGGTGGAATGTACCCGCAAGGCTTCGTTGATGACAGCATCCAAGTAAGGAAGCCGTTTCACCTGTTCAAAAGTAGTAACAGCATCATCTGCCGCACCAAGCGCTTCGTCAAGCTCCTTCTGAAGCTTTTCCTGCACACGTGGATAACGAGCAAGATAATAAGTGATCGCGCACGAAGAGCTAGGCGACCAACTCAGAATGAATCCATCTTTCGTTCAGAATGTACTCACTTTGACGTGGTATCAGACCCGGCAATTAGTTGAGTTAGAACTTCAGCAGTCAGCTCCGCTGTACCCATCGGATTGCCTTCGTCATCTCGCCCTTCTTGGAGTTTACTGAGGAGGTCGACACGATCCGTTGGTGTCGTCAAACGCTTTGCGACTGCAGCAACCGCCAAGCCAGCGAGGTTCTTAACTGCCTTACTACCTTTACGGTACCAAGGAAGGAGACGAACATAGGGTCTCCAGGATGGGGGGAGAACACCCATAGACGCAGAAAAATCGCCACGGACATTGAGAATCTGTACTGCGGGTATCTCGATGACCTCGAGTTGTCCCTCAGTTCCGTAAGACTTCATTGCATCCTGTTGTGACACGGCGACTGGAGCAGAATCCTTTGCCTTGAGGACCATACCGAACGGAGACCCGAACGCGAGATCACCTAGCGGAAGTCAGTAGACTGCTTCGGAGCGACTCAAAGGGGCATCGCATACCAATGATGTCGAAGGCGAGGTAATTATACCCTGAGGAATTGTGAGCGTAACAAGCATGATGGAAGCATCAAAACATACAGGGCAGACAGTCCAACCAAAGCCGACCATCGTGACCACACCAGCCATCTCCTTCTGTACCAGATGCGCCTTTGACAGCCGCATCGTACAGTCGATCCCATTGCTTCAAGAATTGATCAATGTAGAGCCGAGCGATAGGCTCGAACTCCAAAACATTCTTCTGGGAGAATATGTGCGATACAATTTTCCTCTTACGAGCATGGTCGGCACGAACTCTCGTGTTGAACAATCCTCGGTGAATGGATACAAAGGCATCATAAAAGTCAGATTTGAGAGAACCATTTCCGTGGGCATAAACAATTTGCAGGGCCCCTGGGTCTGCGATTGATACATGGTTAGGCGCCAAACGCACAAAGGGTCCTGGACAAGGAACATGAATAGCGAGTGATGCACATTCAAACTGGCACTGTACCATATTTCTGGTGTAGTTCGTGAACGACATCTGAGCGGTGGCCTAGGCTGGCGGTCCAACCGAGCCAGAGGTCGGAGAACTTGGCGAGGAGGGGTCCAGGAATGCGACGCTGGTTGAACGGATCAAGAAAGTAAGGAACGAGGTGGGCCAAAATAACAACTGCAGGCAGCGCAGCCAACGCTGTTGCGAGCTTGGAACCGTTGCCCACGAGCGAGAAGGGGATCAACTCGATAGCGTTCATAATACCGGTAAAAGCGAACGAACTTGGAAAGGGGCCTGGAATTTCCTGGATAACTTATGTACCCCAGAATTGAATTCCGAACTTTTGTCAGCAACATATAATATCACCGTTAAGCGGAACGACCCGAGATTTTTGCTAATCTGAAACTTGCAGAGGAGGAGTTGTACTCTAGCTAGATCCGTGCTGAGTTTGAAAAACAACCTATTATGTAAATTATTGACCCTGTCAGGTTAGCGACAACGTAATATTTCTGTACATTTATTCCCACAGTTTTTCCGACCCGCGTCGTGTTTTGTGTTTTGAAATCGCACCTTTTATTATTATTTTTATACTACTTTTTCCCTGCCATGCACTTCACTGCTGCTGGTATAATTAATACTTTGAGTGGAAGCTAAGCATTCAATTCTGTCAAACTTTGAGGGAGGGCATGGTCTGCAAAGACTTTGTATTTACAACATGTCCTCAACTTGAAGAGCATGCTTACTTACCTGATACGGTCCCTCTGACAACCAGACAACCTTGAAACCAGGGATCATTTAATTATTGGTCACTGCCTCCTCATCATGAACTCCAACAAAGCCGCCGCGGTCAGCTGGTAGCTGATGGTAGCCAACGGTCAAAACCAGTCAGGACCACCACCCAATCCGTTGATGAATCCTGGGATCCACAAAGATTTTGTTGGCCCATATACATCATGTCCTCGAGAGCGTGCATACTTACAATGTGAAGTCTGATGACGCCCCTGATGACCAGACGACCCTTGCCAAGGTACTCTACTCTCTTCTTTTCGCCCGGCTGGAGCGATAACTTCTTCCTTCCTAGCCCACAGAATGTGACAAGCCAACCCAACTCCCTTTGATCAGTTTTGCATCAACTTTGCGAGGGGGTGAGGGAGTTGGTGAGGTCGAGCCAGATCTCTTCATAGATGTCGTCATCCACGGTTACGTGTGGAATACCTAGATCATATTATGAGCCTATCGGGAGGCTTCTGATGGCTTCTGACGGTGTCGAAGATGTCGAGAGACAGCGCAGAGGGAACGGGCGCAATCAGCGATGAAGACAGTCAACCAAGGAAGCCTCCAGATGAGACAGAGAGGATGCAAATACGACGCGACGAGGCGCGAGTTGAGTTGAGAGACCACGTAGACATCAAAGTCGATCCAGGTGGCGAGACCATGATTGAGTGAAGCAGGAACGTCGCGCACGAATGCGCAGACGCAGGGACCGAAGACGAGGTTGAGGGAGTGCACGGAGGAGTGCAGATTGAGGGTGAGCATGGTGAGACGCGAGGAAACACTATTAAAGGGAAGAAAGCGAGCACGATGGCACGCGAGCGAGCGACAACAGCAGTCGAAGAGACAGCTCAGCGCACCTCAACGGATGACAAAGTCATACCAGTGATATCCCAGCACCGCCCGACAAGCCCGACAAGCCCGCACAATGACAGAACGAACCCCTGGACATTGAGCTCGAGGAGTGGAGTGCATACCCGAGTTGCGACGAGATACTGACCACAGGCGAAGCAAACGTGTCAGAAGTGTCAGACGGTGATGAAGACCCTAGGAACAGGCAGAAGAAGCTACGGACTGCGTCAGAACAGGAGCGCAAGCACTCGAAACGAAGGGATGAGGAGAACTCACCTAGGAGAGCTCGAGATGCACGGAGCGAGTCGAACGGCGAAAGGAGAAGGACGTCCTGTAGACCATAGGAACGATTCAGATAACGTCGACGAGACGAACGCGTCAAGTCGAGATAAAAACCCAGGAGGCCATGTTGAATCGGGAGTCATCAAGCACGATTGGGAGTGTCAGAATGACGGAAACGGCGACCACGTCGATGGGAGACAAGGCAGAATAGACGGCGCAACGAGCGTTGCAGGCTGCAAGTCCAAACGACTTGAAACAGGAACGCTAGCTGAAGATGAAGCGAGTAAGCACGGAAGGTACAAGCGCAAGACGAAGAACATACCTAGGCCAACCACAGAGCCTGAGAAGCATCCTAGATGTCCTGTCGACCATCCGAACCTGCTGCGTAGAATCAGCCATACCCGAGCATGCAGATGCACTCACCAGAACGAACGGTCGCTCGGGACCATATCGGACGATTCAGAGGCATTGTACAGATGCTTGAGTGTTCCAGAGTGACAGCAGGTCAGCATGACACTGCAGAGACAATTTAAATAAGTTAGGTATTAGTTCTGGCCCATTAGAAGCAGTTTTCAACATACCTGTGCATCAGCAGCGTCTGCTTGCCAGAAGGCAAGTCCGACCCCCATCTTCTCGTCGTTCCAATCTCCAACTCCGACACATATATTGGCCGAATGTCATGCGAAATCTCAAAGTCATCCATCGAACCTCGAGCCTGTTGTAGCCGCTTCGTAAGATCAGAACGGCTGTCCTCTGATCTCGAAGTTCTGCCATTTTTGGGAGACTACCGCCGGTTGTAAGACATTGAACGCTTGCCATTCGAACGACCCGTATACACAATCTCACACGATAACACTCCACAACGCGAGGACCAGCATCTGAATCGGGCAGAAACAATTTTTGATTACGGGTATGTACTACACGCCAAACGAGCATGGCCTGATCATAGGGCTTCCAAATCCGAGGGCGTGCAGTCATCATTACATCGAACTTCGGAGCGTCCGAGCCCTTTGCATACTACTTATCTTGTCAGGTCTCATCCACGACCGCCTCGTTGCAGTGGTAGGGATGCCCAAACCGGTACGAGGCGCGGCCAACCTAGCAGCCGATTAAGCCTGCCGAGGTGGTCCTGCCGTGCCTGCGCACGCGCACCAGACGCCCTACTATGTTTGGGCCATACGTGCCCATGCCTGTGGGTGGCTATAAGCTTGCAAAAAGGGGATTTAACGTGTTGTCCTCTTTCTTTTAAGTCTTAGTGCCCAGCGGCGCCGGCGCCATAGGTATAGAGAATGCCTCAGGCCGGTGCATATGTCTTCGCAAGCCTCGTGTCGGTAGCCCTGATTCTGGCAAGCGGCCCAAGCTACACCCAAGCATGTCCTCCTCAGGGTACCGCTCACAATGACAAGCGGGGGCAGTCAGCGTACAACGAGTGTCGGGCTAGCTCACGTCAGATTGCATACGGTATGCTCTTGCTTACTTTCATTTACTTCGTGGTTGCTGAATATGCGCATGACCCGACTGCTAGTAAACTCTGTGGAGGAATTTTGCTTATGGGCTCCCTCACAGCCAGAGCCAGATATCTCAGCTACCAAGAACACGGAGGTTAGTACGCATTGTCACCGAAGAGGAGTTAAGCCGACCATGCAATAACTTTACAGCACACCTTAACCGCGTGGTGTATGAAGGTGTGTTGAATTTATGGAACAATGCATGTCATAAACAGGCTATTTTTAATCTCTTAGAGTACCCATGGAACCCACCTCATTCCGGACGCAACAATATCGTGGGCACGTTTCGTGAAAACTCCTGAATACATTCAAATTACAGGTAGGTTGTCCTAACGATGACATAGTTGGTTGTTGAACGGAACGCTCTAGGTGTCGGAAACTTGACCAACATCAACGCACCCGCTGACGGCGTGGCCAGCGCGAGTGGGGAGGGTGATCGTGGACCCGGCCTTGTCTTCACGAGTGCATATGGTCAGCTCGAACAAATTTACGACTGGACGGTAAAAACCTCACCGATTGTAACATAGTGGTCTTACAAGATCTGACAGAGTTTCGTGTCGCAAGAACGATTTTGCTTCAGGGCATGTAATCCCTCTGCGGCTGCATCCACAGCATGTCCACAGATTTACGACGTCTTTGAGTGTGCGGAGAATGTCCCTGGAGACCACGACACAAGAGTGTTGGAAGATTGCGTTGGGGACGCCATAGAGGCACCTTCCACCTTGTATCAGGAAGTTTTAGCGGCTCCTTCGCCTTACTCTGCATACCCACATTCTGGTTGCACGACTCGTGGCACAATTGGCAAAGCACGAGTCACTCGTGCGAGAAGAGCGATAGCATCCACGTCTGGCTCCACGTCATCAGCGCCGGTTACTTCGTTCTCTCGCTCGCACTCCCAATCCCGTAGTCACAGCACCCAGTTGACGTCCTCTATAGCGACAACATCAACGGATACTGCCACGACAATCACATTTCCACCGTTTCCGACTCCAACGTCGAACGCTACCACTTTTATGAACTCTACTACACTAGTTTCACCCCCCACTTCGATGTCCACACCCCCTTCGTTCAACCATACGCATACCCACTCCCATTGGCACTCTCACCCGCATAGCCATTTGCGCCATCATTTCTCTACATCGTCCACTTCTGTTTCGTCTTCGTCTTCATATCATTCCTTCAGTTCTTGGCAATCTTCTTCGAGTACGGGATTCTCGCTTGGCGACCCTTCCTCGTCATCCTCAGCTTCGTCGCCTATTTCATTCACGCTCACATATTCTTCCTCTGACCCTTCCTCTTTGGGAACATTACCTACACCGACATTTACAACACCCGCATCCACGCCAACGTCCATGTCTACATATTATTTTCCGTCCTCTTCTCACGGAACGTCTTCATCGCTCTCTGATCCTTCTCAGCCATCATCGTATTCCTCTTCTCCAGCATCTCCTACGTCATCTACCACACCACCAACCATGTCATCTTCCACGTCATCCCAAAGCTCAGACATTCTCACTTTCACCACCTCAGTTTCTCCGTCGTCCGTCCCAACCACATCTTCTGCCACTTCCCCAAACTCCACAACGCAACTTAGCACGCAGTGTCCCCCTCTAGCACGGGTCGCGGTGAATGCAGGCTCTATTACCCCATCGACACCTCTTCTT